>QRFJ01001887.1:0-124181 GCA_006176705.1 Cocos nucifera | reverse complement strand
ACAGGAGAGATTGTGTGATCAAGATGGAATTGATCACTCCAAGAGTTGGAGAAGAATGTATCACTGTATTTCAATATAGCAAAATCTTGATCACGATAATCCATCGGATGTATTTGATATTTTAAAATACAATATGGATAATTTGATCAAAGTTTATAGTTGAACTCTGAGATGCCCTATGAGTATTTTGGTTAAGGGGATGAATTAGATGAAAACTATATCCGCATGGGTTCTAAGGATGGTGTTCTACACATTCGACCTATCCGATCATCGGGTATCATTACTAGATGGTCACATTGATTGATATAAAAATTTATTTCTACACTACCAGATAAGGTTTGGATCTATGAGATCACACACATTAGAGCTTACAATCTGATTGGATGGTTGATCAACGATTGAGAGTCGTTCTAGGGTTAAACTATCAATACGATTGATGTTTAACCTAGTGCAAGTGTTGCAGAAGGATTGGTTAACAATTTAATTGCTAATTGACTTAATTTGATTAAGCCAAAGGGCTGAGATTAAGTCTAATTAAATATGATTAAATTAGATTTTGTTTGGGCTTGATTTGATCAAGTCCAATTGACTTATTCGGTAAGTCAAGTGCATGGAAAAACTAGTCCTAGTCTAACTAGGACTTAGGTCAATCTAATTTTCTAATTTGATTAAAAAAATAAATTAGAATTAAATCTAATTTAATTGAATAATTAATTGGTATTAGATCCTAATTTAATTTTGTTGAGTTGGTTTTGATTTAATTTGGTCTAAGAAACCACTTTTGGATATTTTTCATAGAAAATCCTTCTGTTCCTGATCTTCATGTATGCCCTCTCTCCTCCTCTCTTTCTCATATGGTAATTAGGTAGACGACCAAGTCATTAAAGGAGTTTGTTTTGATATTCGATTCTATGAGATAGAATCCTAACAAACCCAAACACTTCCCAGAAGGTGCCACCACCTCTTCCAATTAATTTCTCCCTTATTCCATGTGAGAAGCCCCTTTTCTTCTATGCCTTTTCTTTCTGGTACATGCCAAAAATTATGGAGCGGGCACCCAAGAGTTGGGCGCCCCTTGACTTGTCCTATTTGACCTTTCCTTATCTAGTATTTGACCTAGACAAGTACTCTTCTTTTTCTATATATTTTGAATGAATTTTGCCTTGAAATTTTTATGGATTATAGACCATTGAGAGAGATTTGAGGTGTGTAAAAATTAGGGAGAGAGATTCTCTGGGCATTGAGATTCAATAGACACAAAACTAGGTATCCAGGTGAGAGCAAAGAGAAGAAGAAGAGGGTCTTCTTCTAGGGTTGCTGTGTTCATCTCTTTCCTTCCTTCTTCCATGGGTTTTCTAGGAGTGTCTCACATCTAAAACCTCTTCTCCTCCTTCTCCTCTTTGGAAGAGTCCAATCTATAAGAAAGGAGGCATCTGATCAACTATCAAAAAAAGATCAGCGCAGTACTAGCATACTGTGCTGATTTTCAACATCTAAATTTCTGATCATGATCGTGGGCTCGTATGGATGACTCCTAGAGATCGGACATGTGTATGGCTTGAAACTTCATCCTGAAATCTAGATTAGTAAGTTAAAATGTCTAACCTGCTCAAGTAATAGATCTGATCTATTATTTTTTTCGTACATGCATGAGATATAGTGTGGATCTAGGTTGATGTGATCAACCTTTCCTTCTTATTTATTTTTGATTTTAGATTTAAATGCCATGCAATAATCAGATAATATGGTCTTAGATCTAGGGATTATCTAATATTTAGAATTAATTAGATTAATTTTGAGTCTTCCACTACTGATTTAGAAAAAGTTTCAAGATCTAGTCCTAAAACCCTAGATCTGGTTCCTTCAAAAAAATCATCTATAATTATAAGACCATACTTTTTACCTTCTAGACTAGTGGTCCTTATGGGTCCAAACAAATCAATGTGTAGCAATTCTAAAGGTCTAAAGGTTGAAATCATTCCATTTGGTTTGAAGGAATTTCTAGTTTGCTTTCCAAATTGACATGCATCACAAATTCGATTCTTTTCAAAACTTAGTTTTGGTGATCATCTTACAAGATCTTTCTTAAGTAATTTTGTGAGTAAGTCTATACTAGGATGACCTAATCTACGATGCCACAACCAACTAGTTTCATCGACCTTGGCATCCATTGCCACTAAACATTGACCATTGTTCATGTGTAGATCAATAAGATCTACTATGTAGACATTGTTGTGTCTATGTCCTATGAGCATGATACCATTGTCATTTGAATTAGAAATAATACACAATAGAGATTCAAAAATTACTTTGAATCCCTTATCAAAAAATTGACTAATACTAAGCAAATTATTTTTTAACTCATCAACTAGCAATACATTTTGTATAGAAGTAGGAGTGATACGAATGTTACCGATGCCAATGATACGTCCCTTTCCATTATCACCAAATGTAACTACTCCACCTTCTTTAGGCTCAAAAATGATAAATTGAGATTTGTCACCCATCATATGCCTTGAATAGCCGTTATCAAGATACCAAAGCCTTTTCTTATCTCAGGCTGCAAGATACTCCTACACAAGAAAATCAAGTTGAGTTTTTAGGTACCCAAGTCATCTTGAGTCATTTAGGATTAATGCTCATAATTTCTTTTGGAACCCAAATCATTTTAACTATTTTTTATTTAATTTTCTGAAATCACATGCATAAGACTTATGACCAATTTTGCCACAACAAAAACATGAGATATTTGAGGTAGAGTTTGATGAGGCTTTAATAAATAGATTTTTGAATTGTTTTTATTTCTTATGAGGTTTAAATCCTAATTCAACCTTGTTAAAAATAGCTCTTTTCTCATTTAGTAGCATATTTAATTTTTTAGAACTATAGGTAAATCTTTCTATAAATGGTTTGATTTTTGCTAGTTCATCATTCAATTTCTGATTTTCATTAGTAAGCAAATTTAATTTTTCAGAAAATATTTTCTTTTCGTGAGTAAGTTTTGAATTTAACTTTCTCAAGTCTTTATTTTTCAAAGTTACTTTCCTATATTCAGCCATAAGTTCAGAAAAAGCCTCTTATAACTCATCAAAAGTGAAATCTAAGGAGTTTTTAGTATTTACCTCCTCGTGATGTGCCATTAGGCAATGGTTGGCTTCTTCTTGTGATTCTTCCTCAAAGCTAGAGTTCTCACTATCACTCCAAGTGGCCATCATCACCTTCTTCTTGAGCTTTTTAGATGATTTCTTAAGAAGGGGGTAGTCCATCCTAAAGTGGCTGCATTTTTTGCACTCGAAGCAAATTGGTAGCCCCTTCTCTTTCTCCTTACTTGGTTCACCTTTGAAGGTCTTCTTCTTGAGTCCTTGCTTCTTCTTTCTCATAAACCTCTTAAACTTTCTTGCAATCATGGCCAAGTCTACTTCTTCCTCTTCATTGAATTCCTCACTCTCATCATTCTTGGGAGTGGTTGTCTTGAGAGCTATGGTCTTTTTCTTCTTGGTTTCCTCCATGTTTTGCCTCATATTCAATTCATGAGTCATTAAGAACCCAAGAAGTTCTTCAAATGGTAGCTTGTTGAGGTCGTTAGCTTCTTGGATGGCGGTGACCTTTGCTTTCCAAGCTTTTGGAAGTGATCTAAGAATTTCACTAACAAGCTTACTATTAGTGTAAGATTTATCCAAGCTTTTCAAATCATTGATAATATCATTAAATCTAGTAAATATTTTAGAAATAGACTCATTTGACTCCATTTTAAATAATTCATATCGATGGACAAGCATATTTATTTTAGACTTCTTAAATTGATTGGTACCCTTATGGGTAACCTCTAGCTTATCCCAAATCTCCTTGGCCAAAGTACAAGTAGAAATTCTATTGAATTCATTGAGATCTAATGCACAATATAGGACATTCATAGCCTTAGCATTTAATTCTATCACTTTCATATCATGCTCATCCCAATCTTCTTCTAGTTTGAGAACATCATTACCCTCTATTTTGATTGTGGAAGTGTGTGGGCCTTTGATTATCACTCTCCAAAGTTGATAATCAAGTGTTTGAATATAAATATGCCTACGTACTTTCCAATAAGTATAATTTATTCCACTGAATAAGGTGGATGGTTGGTCGATTGCCCTTCGGTAAGAGATGCACTCATATGGGTTGTCATTTGATCTTAACTCTTGACTCTTAAATAAAATAAAGTGAGTGCCATGCTCTGATACCACTTATTGCCTGGCAAGACAACCTAAGAGGGGTGGGTGAATTGGGTTTTTCAAAACTTAAAGCTAGTTGGGTGCTGTTTTTTAAAACAAGTAATGTGATTGTGTATGTTTTAGTTCTAAATATTCAAAAATGCAGAAATATAAATGGAATGAAGTAAATAAGGCAATCACAATCACTAGAGAATTTATAGTGGTTCGGTGCCCCTTGCACCTAGGTCCACTCCCTAAGGCCCACTTGAAAATTTTACTATAATCTCCTCAAGATTAAAATCGAATAGTTTTTCAAGGCTCACTATCCAAAATCTAGTTGATTTTTACATCGGCTCACCAACCATAATCAAACCTTGAGCTTACCCTTGACTTACAATCCAATTTTCAGGCTTAGATAAGCCTTCCCATTAGCTTCAAAATCCTATTGAAGCTAAGTTACAAGAAAGAGAAAAGTTGGACAATAAAAATGAACCAAAAGCTTCTTTGACGAGCAAATAAGTCGATGAAGCTTTTTAAAATCTTCTTTGTTGAAGGCTTTTGAGCTTTTGAGCTTGTCTTCTTACTGAATGAAATCTCTTGATTTGATTTTTCTTGAAGATGGGAGTTGAATGCTCTCTATTTATTGCTTTTTGGGCTCTTTTCTTTAACTTTTTATTTCTCTCAATGAATGAATGGTCATGTCTCTTCCTTCAGGTATTTTGTAGGTAATTTTCTATGTGTGGTAGGCTGGAGAACCTTATTTGACCATTGGAGAAGCAAAAATGACCATTTGAACCCAATCTGCACAGTTCTGGACAGTCTGCAGAAACTAGCCATCAGAGCTTGAGTTGACTCGAGCCTCAGCTCGAAGCTTTTTGCTCTGCTTGTTCCTCTACTTGAGAGTTTTTACTCTGCTCGATCCTTAGCTCATGGACCTCGAGTCGACTCTAGCCCTCGCTCGAGACAGTGCCAAACTTTGCTTCAAAATTATAATCTTCTGTATTTCTCCTGAGACTTCGACTCGAGAACCTCGAGTCGACTCGAGCCTCTACTCGAGATCTTACCCCGAAATCATCATTCTCTAAATTTTCACTGAGACTTTGACTTGAGAACCTCAAGTCGACTCAAGCCTCCACTCGAGACTGTTGCTTTTGAATCTTCTGTGTGCCAGTCTACGTATCAGCTCGAGCTAAACAACGAGTCGAACCTTAAGTCGACTCGTGGGCTTCTTCTTCTAAAAAAATTAGTTTGCCTAAAAGTTTTTCTCTTGAATTCTAGTTTTGGGATATCTTTTTCAAGCCTTGTTTCAAGTGTGATTTATGCTTCAAATGCCTCCAACTCTTCTCTATCAATTTTTAAATGCACTTATGTGGATGTTTTATTTGATACTTTAAAATACATCCTGAAACATGATCTCATCAGCTTCATTAGTTCAAATATATACTCAAATATTTTGTTACTCATCAAAATCAATCCTTGAGGTCAACACAACTGGATGTAGAAGAATCCGTAAGGTTAGATTCTATAATGAGCATACCTTCAGAAGAACTTGCCTCCTTCTTGTTCTTCAGGCTAGCTAGGTAGAGAGGGCAGTTCTACTTCCAATGGCCATTTGTGTTACAATGGAAATATTTTTTCTTATCAGCAGCCTTCTTCTTCGGCTCTACCTTCTTCTTCTTTCCACCATCCATTTTCTACTTCTTCACGAACTTCTTCTTCTTTTCAAAAGATTTTCTCTTGAAAGAAGTCCACTCTACAGCAAGCACTGAGCCCTTTGACCCTTTCATAGAGAGCTCAGCAGTAACTAGTATATTCATAAGTTCAGCCAAGGTATTTTGAAGTTTATGTATATGGTTGTTCATAATGAACTACCCTTTCATAGAGAGCACATCAGTCAAGGACTGTAGAATTATATCAATCTATAGATCCTGATCTTATTTGACACCGCACTTCTCAAGCTCTTCTAAGTCCTTAATCATCATCAGACAATTATCTTAGATCGACCATCCATCACTCATCTGAGTCTTAAAAAGTTTTTTAGTGACTTGATATTTGGCTACATGACTCTTTTCACCAAGCAACTCTTGTAGGTGAGCCAACATTTGATGGCTAGTCTTAAAGTCTTCATGTTGGCACTAGAGCTCATCAGACATCGAGCCCAACAAATAATATCGGGCTTTGTTATCTTCATCCATCCATTTTTTTAGAGATGCTCTCTGATCAACAGACAGACAAGCTGATAAAGTAGGAGGATCCTATTCTAACATATGAGTCAACATCTCAAAATCCAAAACTATTTTGAAGTTTTGGAGCCAATCCTTATAGTTAGGTCCAGTCAGTCTATGGATGTCCAAGATACGGGCTAGTGGGTTGGACACAGATATTTTTCTGTAGAGAGTTAAAATTTTTTGTTAGATTTTATAATTAGACTGAAATAATTTATTTAGAAGATTCATTTTTAAATAAATTAAGCTCTCACTATTTACTTGGATCCCTACACTTCTTTGGTAGAGATGTAAAAATCTCGATGATTATTGATTTCTAGTGGATGGTGCGGTCCCACCAACTGGCTCACCACCTCATCTAATAGTTATTGATGATGGATCAACTAATAAATGGACAACTCTTGTCCAATGATTCTTTAATCATGGTCCATCCAAATCTGATCTCTAATTCATGAAGCTCACCATGCTCGAAATATTTCTCCACTCTCCTATTAAGTTAGACCCACTATTTGCATGAATTGAATTTCTGATTGGATCTCTTACCATATCTAGAATATTGAGCCCAACCCATCCTCCTACCCATAGCATCCAATGCTTAATAGATATGGTTGCATCTTTTCGGTGCAACTGAACCACTATATCAAGTCGAGAATAATCAATCCCATGAAGGGCCCACACATCTATAGTGGTGGAAGATCTTAGACTTAATATCTTTTTAGGAGGATTTAATTTAGGTCTCTTTAAACTTGATTTGACTTAGTCATAACAGTTATGACTAACCTAGTGGTATGTGTTGGCTCAAATTGTTAGCCACCTCAAATTAGAATTAGGTCGATACAAATGGCCAAATAAGTGAGACCAATGGAAGGGATATGTTATTAACTCGACAAGAATGCATTTAGGTCGAGTAGCGCCTAATTAAAAACCAATCGATCATATCTACTAGACTTATCTTAGACATCAAATTATCAAATCAGAATGAATCAAGTTAGCCTACAATCCAGGCTCGAACAATGAAGCCAAATTAGATCTTGACTTGATCGAGTCACATCTCAATATGATTCAATCTTGATCCAAACTTAATCCTATTAGGCTAGTCAATTCTAAGCTTTCTTTGATCCCACCTAACCAACTCTTGATTTAATTTGATCAACTGCTAGACCTATTTGAGCTATCCAAGCCCAAATCTAATTTTATAAAAATGTCTATGATCAAAAAATTTTTAATTTTTAGATCTAATTAATTTTATAATCTTAATTCTTAATTAAGTTTTAGATTCATGAATAAAATATGTAACAAGATCCTAGGATTTCAGGATATAGGATTTTGCAGAAAATAAGTTCTGATTTCTAATTAAGGACGAACGCGCAGCATCCCTACATATCATAAGAACATCCCATCAAATGTAAGGAGAGGGTCCTTAAACCATACTTTTTTCTTATGATCGATGGTCAAGGGGAACACCTTAATCAGAAATATATTTTCTAAAACAAAACTAGTTAGATCTAAATCATATATCACATATACAAAAGATCTAACCTATACATGTCTTGCATACATCTCATGTATCATAACTCAATAAACCAACATGCTTTCAGATCTAAAATATCATATATTAAATCTAAAAAATAAAATTTTAAATTTGATCACATCAAAAATAAAACTATTCTAGATAATTTATGGAACTATTCTGTAACCAGTCTAAGCATGCATCTTTCATATCTCATATGAATAAATTAAAAATTAAAAAATTTATTATTTTATTTTTTAGATCTAGTTACAATAATTATAATATCAAAAAAATTAAAATAAAATAGATCTAAAATTATATTTAATTAAATTAACAATATGATTGCACTAGACTACACATAGAACTACTCTATTCCTAGTCTAGTCATGCATCTTATATATTATAGATGTAAATCATATAATTTTTAATTTTTGATTTTAGATCTAATCGCATCTGATGTGATATCTAAAATTTTTTACTATTAGATCATAAATAAAAATTAAATCATACCTAAAATAGATCTGAAGAATTGCTAACCTAGCTATGATACCAGCTGAAGGAAAATCTGATTTTCCACCGTAGTATTGTCTAGATCTGATCAAATTTGAGGTAGATTTTTCTACAAAAATTTTTATGACTTGATCAAATCTAAGAGTTCTTAGATCTGATAATGATGATTTGATATTAAAAATTAAAAATAAAATAAAATTAGATTTAATTTTAAGTACCTTATTGGGTAAGCGGATTACCCTGCGATGATCCTATTGGTTTCTGAGGTTCTGGAAGGAGCCATGCACGCGCCTGGCCTCTACCAATATCTACTTGAGCAAGATCTAAATGATTTCTCCTCCTAAATCTCTCCTCCAAGGATCAGGTCTGAATCTTATCTATAGATCCTTCAAAACTATTTCTAAAGGCAACCTGTTCGTCTCATGAACACTATCGCATAGATCCTGAATCTTGTGCCAAAAGCCTTGGACCTTGTACATAGATTTGTGCCTAACTTTTTAAGCATGTAGAAGAGAGGGAGAGAGAGGATAGATGGGGTGTGGGATATTAGAGGGCCAGCTCCTTTGGGTATGGAAAATATTTTTTGCGATCTCTCTACAATGGCATGAGAAAGGTTTCTCAAACCCAACACCACATAAAGTCCCTCTTTGCCCAAATAACCAATTTATTTTATCATTGGGACTCTAAAACTTATTCTCCACATCGAAACCTAGATCTCATCTAGTTTTGATGCCAAAAATCAATCTGGAAGGTGGCAGCATGAGTAGATAAGGAAGAGTCCATTGCACCTAGGACTCTTCCCTCAAGCATTTGATCCAAATCAAAGTCAATCAAAACCTTATAAAAGTTCTACCATAAATTATGAAATTCAACACATCCATAGCATGACTCGAGATTAGGTCAACTTTTGACCCTAGTCCAATTGCACTAGGAATGAATTTAATTTCAATAATTAATCTAACCTGTACTATTCCAGTCAGATTAAAATAAATCCATTCAAGATATAGAAATGAGTCAAATCAAATTTGACTCGATTGCAATGAGTCAGAAAGATTACAGAAAGAGAAAGCCAGGCTCAATCATGTGCTAGCATGATTATCTTGAACCTAATTGGATCTAATCTAAATCAATCATACTGGGTTAGCTCAATTGATGATATTCAGACCCAAACCCTTATTTGTGTAATTTAGTTAGGTTTAATTTTGTATGATAATGAGATATGTAATGATCTCTATCATTGACATCATCGAAATACCTTTCGATGGACCAGAACTCTTCTGATTTATATAATTAGAATGATCGATCATCAAAATCATTCTAATTTCTCTTAAAATCCATCAGTGACATCTAGCAGTATATAGTGGCAATCCATCAGAACTAAAAGTGAACCTCTCGGTGCAGCTACCTGTATGATTGGATTCTTCTATCTTGAGCCCCAATAGAATTAGGGTTAAGGTGAACTCGTCAAATCCAACATCCATCATATGAATTAATCATTTGATTCGAGTCTGATGTGAAATCCTAATAGAAACTCTTTCTATCATCTTTACTCTTCCATGGCCATGGGCTTAAGGACTCTATCTCAAGATTATCATAAGGGTACTCCTCATCTGTCGAGGTAGATAGATCCCCTATTGGTGTAATCCAATTCCTACAATAAACATGCTATAGCCAACATACACCTTAGGATTCTGAATAGCTAGGAGATCGAGTTATGGTATACTCAAACTATAACATCATCAAGATGAACTGTCGATGCACCTCAGGTCCAAGAACTAGACACACCACTGCAACATCGAGACAGTCATCAATAAGAAGGAAATTTTCTTATGACTACTCAAGATAGTCATGTTCAGTACCCTCATTCTATAACGAGTATCTGTACTCTCACTCTGGTGTCTCCACACCATAGACTCAAGACATATATATCATAAGAGAGCGATCGTACATCAACCTTTTAGATCGATCACCATCCTCGTGGTGATCCTATGGTCAAAACTAGTTTATGAGTTAATTGTGAGAATTCATGTCTATTGCCCAGCTATGCATCCCAAGAGGGAGGGTGAATTAGATTTTTAAAATTTTAAAGCTAATTTAAATTTACAAAGATTATGTGATGATATGCAAGTGATATGTGATGGTGTTTTAACGATAGAGAATAAATGAATATCAAGAGAGCAAGTATATAACAATGTAAAGATAGAGAGAGAGGAAGCACACCATAAATAAACAAAGTTTATATTGATTCAGTGCAAATCTTGCACCTACATCCACTCCCCAAGCTCCTACTTGAAAATTTAAATCCACTAAATATATTCAAACTAAATATAGTGTTGGAAACTTTCAACTCTAGCTATTCCAAGTTAGAATACTTATTTTTTGGATACAAGCCAACACAATACAATCCTATTCAAGGTTAGGATCAACCTTCCTAAGTTTTGGAACCCTTCCAAAACTTAAAATAACTCAAAGAGCAGAGAATAAGAGATTATGTCAATAAATACAACTCAAAGAAGATGGATAGAATCTAGACATCTTCTTCTCATAAATCTTTCTTCAAAAGATCGAATCTGGATCTGATCTATAAGTCCATCAAAATAATTTCTGAAGATAGCCTGTCCATCTCACGAACACCATTGCGTAGATCCTGAATCTTGTGCCAAAATACCTAGACCTTCTTCTCTGATTTGTGCCTAACTTTTTAAGCATATAGAAGAGAGGGAGAAAGAGGATAAAGGGGGTGTAGGATATGGTATGGGTGATAGCACATGGGCATGGAAAATAATTTCAGGCGATCAAAACTCTTTGGTGTAAGAAGGTGTTTAAAACATATGCACCATCTAGAGTCCCAATTGACCAAATAACCAATTATTTGATTTAAAGGGACTTTAGAGATTATTCTCTACATAAAACCCTAGATATCATCTAGTTTTGATGCCAAAAGTCACTCTAGAAAGTGGTGACATGAGTAGATAAGGAAGAGTCCATTGTGCTTAGGACTCTTCCCTCAAGAGTTTGATCCAAATCAAACTTTAACATAAACAAAATCAAACCACCACCATAAATCACAAAATTTGGCACACCCATATCATGTCTTGAGTCCTATCACATATCTAAAAATTAGAGCAAACAAATTTTTAAAGAATTTTCTAGAAGCATCTGATCAGGTGACCCTTAATTCTCTCAAATAGGTCAACTTTTGACTCTAGTCCAACTGCACTAGGGATTGATTTAATTTCAATGATTAATTTAATCTGGGCTAATTATAGTCAGATGAAAATAAACTCATTCAAGATATAAGAATGAGATAAATCAAATTTGACTCAATTGTGATAAATCAGAAAGATTATAGAAGGAGAAAGCCAGGCTCAATCATGTGCTAGCACGATTACCTTGAACCTGATTGGATCTAATCCAAATCGATCAAACTGGGTTAGTTCAACTGATGACATTTAGATCCAAATCCTTATTTATGTGATCTAGTTAGGTTCAGTTCCATATGGTAATGAGATATTTTATGATCTCTATCATCGACATCATCGAAACACCTTTCGATGGACCAAAACTTTTCTAATTCATACAATTAGAATAATCAATCATCAAAATCATTCTAATTGCTTCCAAAATCTACCAGTGACACCTAGTAGTATATAGTGGCAATCCATCAGAATTGAAGGTGAACCTCTCGGTGTAGCTACCTATGTGATTGGGTTCTGCTATCTTAAGCCCAGACAGGATTAGGATTAAGATGAACTCATCAAACCCAACATCTATCATTCGATTTGAGTCTAATATAAAATCCAAATAGAAACTCTTTCTATCATCTTCACTCTACCATGATCATGGACTTAAAAACTCAATCTCATGATTATCATAGGACTACTCCTCATTTATTGAGATAGATAGATATCCTATTGGTGTAATCCAATTCCTACAATAAGCATGTTATAGCCAACATACATCTTAAGATTTTGAATGGCTAAGAGATTGAGTTATGGTATAGTCAAACTACTTATAAAAAATATGCAGGATTTCATGTTAGAAATTTAAAATATTTTTAAAATAATACACAGCGAAAGATGTAGATTAAACTATTTAATCTCTAAAAGCATGTAATCAAATTACAAAACCCTACATCAAGGATATATAACATGTCATGATGCAAATATAAATCTAAAAATAAATTAATCATAATTAGTATTGATCATATCAATACCTAGATCTAGAATAATTTTAGATCTAACCCTAGATCATTTCTAGATTACTAAGAGATCAGATCACTTACCATTGCATAGGTTGAGAACTCTATGGTTGATTTTCATTGTTGCTTTTAGAGCTGCACACATGTCTAGCCTTGACAGGAGAACCACATGAACCTATAATATAGATTGGAGGTTCGTCGAATGAAGATCTGCTTGAAATACTAGTTTCTCACGGATCCCATCTGATGGTCAGTCAAATACATATTCTTCGGATCTCTTGGACACTCCAAGAGATAAAAAATATGAGGAAGAATAAGAGAGAAATCCAACCCTTGGATATCCCATAAATGAAAAAATAAAATAAGAAAAAATAAATCATAAGAGAAGTCAAATCTTCTTCTTTAGGACATCAACGGTTGATGTCCTGAAAACATCTCTATGCTAGGACAAGAGGAGCCTTTCTTCTCTAAATTTTTTTTTTATGTTTTCCAATCTAATATCTCTAATTTTATCATAACAAATTCTCATAAGAAATTGAAGAAGAAGGGTTCCCTAAGAAGCCTTAAGAGAAGACCTTTCTTCTCTTCTCCTTCTCTCATTAGGACATGATCAGATCATGTCGAAAAAGAATATCATACCCCAACAATATGGAGCACCTATCCCCATGCCCTATTCCTCTCTCTCACAAATTTTTATCACATAAAAATCATAAAGAAAAACAAGAGAAAAATACAAAAAAGAAAATTAAAGAGAAGATGATCTTCTCTTACCTTTGTCCCCTCAAGACATCATCCTATGTTGTCCAAAAGAAAGAATCTTCTCCAAAGAACTTGGTTCCCCAAGACCACCATGCCTTCTCCTCCTTTTCCTCTGATTTTTCATGAATTTTCTAGAATTTATCACATCCTCAAAGGACTTTGAAAAGTGGCTTGGGTTAACAACCAAAGACTAAGTCAAAGACTAGTCTTAGAAGGACTCTTGGTGGCGTCCAACTTTTGGATCCCAACCCATTCCTTTCTCAATGTGGAGAACCAGCAAAAACATTTCTAAAAGGATGGGAAAAAGGTGCACAACAATATGGGAGGCATGGAGTTTATTTCCATAGAGAGAGAGATAGAGATTTAGGTTTTAAGGACTCTATTAAATAGAATCCCATGCAAAACTACTTTCCAATTTTGACCAATTCAAAATTTATTCCAAAACCTTCAGATTATGGGGCATGGAAAATCATTCTTAGGCATGTAATTATGTTATGTTTACTTTTGGAAATGAAGTGTGGGTGTGGGCTTTCTTAGGTGCAAGGAAAGAGAGAGAGTCCCAGTCTAATTGGGACTCCTCTAGTTTGATTAGGTCAAAATAGGTTTGAATCTAGTTTAAATCTTATTTAAATTAGATTAAATACAATATAATTAAGGATGATCCTAGTCCAACTAGAAGTCTAATTAAATTAAATTAAATCAGGATTTAAATCCTAAGTTAATTAGCTGCACCCAAGTCCTAATTAAATAAGAAATTATTCATTCTTGCAATTGGCTTATCTAATAAACCAACTGAACTTAATCTAATTAAGTCCAAATTAATTTTAATTGAATCTAATTTAACTAGACTTGATCTCAGCATGACTGCTCAATCAAATTGAGCCAATTAGCAATCAATTGCTAATCGATCCTCCTGCAATACTTGCATTTGATCAAACATCAATTATATTGATGGATTGACCTTAGAATGATTCTTAATCATCGATTAATCATCTGATTAGATTACAAGCTCTAATGTGTATAACCTCATAGGTTCAAGCCTATGTTGATAGCATAGAAATCAATTTCTGTACCAATCAAAGTTATCATCTAGCAATGGTTCTTGACGTCCGGATAGGTCGAATGTATGCAAAGCAACATTCTTAGAAACCTGGCATATGGTTACCATATAATTCATCATCTCTTTGACCAATAATGCTCAAGATGACTTTAAGTACATGGTCAAATAGTCATACAAGTCATTTCTATTATATCTCAAATTTTTGCAAATCCCATGACACATCACGAGGATTATCCGGCCTAGGTTTTACTAAATTGAAACACAGCAAATCATTCTCTTCTTGAAGTCAATCAGGAGTGGTCAATTCATCTTGACTCGCACAATGACTTTATAAGTACTTGACTGTACCTAAAAATCTTTCGAACCAATATTAGAAATACAGGTAGTTTGGCACCAAAGTATAGTAAGTTGCTTGCAAGTCACCATGGTGAGCTCAGATCGGAGGGACACTTATACCCATTGGCCTTAGCTAGTTACTCTTGATAGTAGAGTGCTACATTGATTATGTTCAATATAAATGTACTCCTACATCTCATCTGGATGCCATACCAATATCTCCACACCACTTGGTTACGAGGACAACCAATGCATATGGCATACAGCGATCTACACTTGATAAGTTATCATCCTTGTTAATAACTTATCATTTGATCGTGAATAATTTAAGAATGATCTGATAAATTCTCCTTTATCGATTGATTGTGGTTCTAAGGATTTTATTATAGTTTAGGAGTTCATTTAAGAAAGATAGAACTTTTATGATGAATCAACCAAATAACTATTATTATTAGATAATTCATATACTAATTCGAATCATCTACCACTTAGATGATTGGCTTTAGGACATATTTTCCAACAACTTGCACTTAGACTAAAGTCAATCAGAATGATATCAAATATTCTATCTTCTACTTGAGTTCATAGAACTCCTTAGTTCTGAGGTCTTAGCAAATGGGTCAGTCAACTTCTCCTTTTACATCGATCTTCTAAAGATTGACATCACCCAGATCTAATATCTAAGGTGAAAGCAATGCAGAATATGCTGGTCCTTGGGTTCTTTAGCCTGAGCTATGGCTCTAATGCTACGATAGGACTGGACCATTGGTGGAGGGTGCCACTCCCAACTAGCTAATGAACCTCAGGAACTGCGCAGCTTATATGGCAGTATCATATGCCATGATGTACTCTACATCACTAATTGTATAGGCTAAAGTATACGGTTTAGAACCTTTCCAGAAGATTGCTCCTACAATTATGGTATGATCCGATATTCTCTTATTATCATCTTATTTTGACTAAAATTAAAACATCCACATGTTTTAAGTCAGTACTTTCATATTTCAGTCACTGAACCTTAGTATTTTCCAAATACTTAAGGATTGTCTATACAATCTTTCAGTGGCTCTCAGTTGGATCAGACTGATATCTACTCACTACCTCTAGTGAGTATACCATGTCTGATCTCGTGCATGAAAAAATAAGATGATAGCTAATCCTTTATTTCTTGTAATGCTAGAATGCCATTTCCGATTAAGAGAATTTCATCCTCAAACATCATAAGAAATAACACTATAAAACATTTTTTCCAATTATAAATATAGGATTCATCTTTGTTCATAACAAAGATACACGTTCAGAATGTATGTTCAAAAATTAAGATAATAGCCAAATGGGCTTTACAGGTCTTTACCTTCCTGTCTGTGCTACTCTGATCCTTTTGAAAATCCATTCACACCCAATGAATTTTATCTCTTTAGGTGAATCAACTAGTATCCATACACTATTAAATTTCATAGACTTCAATTTAGATCATATGGCTCCAATCCACTTCTTAGAGTTAGGCCACTACATTGTATCCCTATAGGTGATCGGATCCTTATTGTTCTCATCGAGCTCAACAGGATCGCCATCCTGAACCTAGATACTGAAGTATCTATCTGGCCAATGCGGTACTCTATCGGATATCTTTAAAGGTGACACTTTAATGGGCTCCGAATTTGATCTGATGAAATCTGATTCTATAGGTTTACCAGATAACGTCGGTTCTTTTCTACCAATTAAACTTTTACAAGTTCAACCTGACAGACATCAGTTCCTTCTCTAAGGAACTTCTTTCCAAAAAGAAATGCCCTACTACTAATGAACAACTTATGTTCTTTAGCATAGTAGAATTAATAACCCTTAAACACTTATTAGACCATGATCCAAGTTTATCTATGTGCAAATCTTTGACATAGCTTGATCAATCAAAAAATTGAAGGTGAGATAGTCTAGGTCTATGCCCAATCCATAACCAATATGGAGTCCATGCAATAGATTTACTCAGAAACTTTTTCAGAGTAAAACAAGTAGTTAGTAAAGCATAACCCTAAAACAGGTAGACTAGTGAATCCTATCATGGACTGAACCTTGTCTAATAAAGTTCAATTTCTTCTTCAGATATACTATATTCTGAAAAGAAATCCACTTAGAGAGAATCCAATTCTCTACTAGATATGTCATAAACTTACTAGATAAGTATTCACCTCCTTGATCTGATCGAATAGTTTTAATACCTTATCTAGTTTGTTTTTCTATTTCATTATTGAATCATTTGAACATTTCAAATGATTCATCCCAGATGCACCCATGCCTAGATAGATCGTCTGTAATGAAATATTAATATCTTCCTTTGGCACTTAAGTTCATAGGTCCACATACATCACTATGTATGAGACTTAGAACTTTATCAACTCCTTCATACTTTTCAGTAAAAGGTGACTTTATCATCTTCCCAAGAAGATAAGATTCACAATCTATCAATGATTCACAATCATTGATGTCGAGGTTTTCCTCTCAAGCTAACACGTTTATCCTGTTCTTGTCAAGATGACTAACCCTATAATGCTAAAGATACATATCCATGACATAATCTAACTTGTATGTGTACATTACACATAATAGACTGTGTAAATGTTAAATATTATTTTTTTATTATCCATGTACTATTATAACATTATTCATAATAATATCACGACAATCCTCTTTATTGATAAATGATAACTATTATTGATCAAAAGCCCAATAGAGATCACATTTATCATAAACAATGGACAATAGTGACAATCACTCAAAATGATATCTATTGAAAATAAGCTTGACAATTCCTAAAGCTAGGATTGGAACAAAACTTCCATCCCAAACGTTTAGGTATTTCTCACCATTTTTAAATATCCCACTCACTTGTAGTCTTTGCAATAAATTACATAAGACTACCGACATCTAATACCCATGTAGTAGAATTATATAGAGAAAAATTTTAAGGTGTTATCATATAACATCCTTAATGAGCATCTTTTGCTCCTTTCTCATGTTCAACCTGTTATGGTCAAGGAAAGTAAGATATTTCTTCTTTCTATTATCCTTCTTCTAACAGTAGAAGCACTATGCCTGATTTGGATCAATTTTGGACTAATTGTTTTTACTGAGCTAAGAGGCCCCAGTATGAATCCATTCGTACTACTAAATCAAACTCAACTTTTGATACTAATTATCAAAGTTGGTCCCATAAGTCATCACTATCTAACAGTGATAGGAGCAATTAGAGTTTAGCCTTATTTTGAGAAAAAAGAATAATGACCTAAGTATATGAATTATATTAAGCCTAAAGGCTTGGACTTTAGTCTTAAGGTTCTTTCACTATTTTATTCTAATTGGTAGTCTCTACCTCCAATTTGGGGAATTACTTTAATTCTCTAGTAGGTACTAGAATCCACATAGATGCACACAAGCTCAACTATGGTTGGTCAACCCATGTACATCTAAGGGTAGGTTCGTAATTAATTATTTCTCCAAATAACTTCTAGTAATTTAATTTTGCCCCAGAAACCAAATCAGTATACTAAGGCCTCCACTGTAAGGATCTGATTAGGTCCAACCAATAACATGACTATACTTGGTGCATCTAACCAATGAATGATTAAGCCCAACTATGGTTGGTCAACCTAACCACCATTAAAGAGGCACATCCAAGTCATCATATGATGAATGATAATTCCATTAGTCAATAAGCACCAGGCCTATGGGCCTTCAATGATTATTTAGTTAATGGACTCATTATCAAATACCTTAATGGGAGGCTATGACTTGGTTATCTCCATAACTTCATCATTTTAAGGATCTAATAATTTTAGAGGACTTAAATTACTAGTGATTTAGGGATAGAAAGGATATGGACCAATTTGCTCCCACTGACTTCACCAAGTCAAGTCCTCCCACTAACTTTTCAAGTCATCAACAAGGACTAAGATCAATTTCAATCCATGGGCACCTAGATCAGTCTCATTGAATGAAATCAGCCTCACTGATTTCCTATGTGACATTAGTTAGCACGAATCAATGAGCAACTAAATCAAAAGTTGATTAACCACATTAGCCAGGTAAGTGAGATCGATGGGCGGAACTGACAAGTCTTGCCTTAGATACCATAAAAATTGACTAGGTAAGTAGGCTACTAATTAAAAACCATCGGTTTGGGATGCCAGACTTACCTTAGACATCAATCAATTTATCAATTTTGATTTAGTTTTCCTAAAGACTCAGGCTCGACCACTGAGCCACAATCAGTATCCATTTGTTAGATGTATGGACTTTCATCAACTACAACTATTGAATTGATCTAAAGAAATGACCTAATCCTAATTAACTATTAATTAGGTTTGATCAATTTCTTAACTAAGTCTACATTTAATCTAATCCTAGGTCTAACCCAATTAGGGACCTAATCAAAGCTAACCCATTACCCATTAACCCATGTTTTATGAAATTATCTTAGGATTTTCAAATCACAAACCTAGATCCTAAACAATCACTTAATTCTCAATTAAGTTCAAGCTTATGAGTTTGGGTTTATGGAGCCATAGAACTAATTTTTGATTTTGTTATTTGAAATATTTTCAAATTGTAAACACTTTACATTGAATCAAATTCAAATGATGGTTTTAGATCTGATTTATTTCAATGTTTTGATCATGTCCAAAGATTTTGAATCTAGGATTTTGTAGAAAGTAAGTTTACAATTTAAATTCTATAAAACTTATATGTCATACATATGCAAACTAGATTAAAAAATAAAGCTACATATCAACATATACAACATGAAGATCTAGATCAAAACGTGAAACATATGACATGGATCTCATCTAAATGATCAAAATCAGATCATAAACCATTTAATATTAGATATAAAATCTAAAAATAAATCATAAATTATTTTAGATCTCATCTAACATATTTATGATTTAGGTTTCTTAGATCAGCACATACTTGGACAATCTATTTACTGCAAGGGATAAACCTTACAGTAGGACAACCTTATGGCAGTATGTGCAATCTTGATATTATTTAGATCTAATCTAAATAATCTAAAATATATCTAATATCTATTTATTTTTAAATTTAAATTAAAAAAATAAATCATAATTTTTTTTAGATCTAATCTAAATTATTCATGATTCAGATTCAGATCAGCACATACTAGGACAACCTTTTTATTGTAAGGGATTAATCTTACAACAGGACAACCTTATGGCAAGATATATGATATTTAGTTAATTTTAATTTTTAAATTTATTCTTAAGTATACATAAATATGTTATAAAAGAATCTAGATGCTCTGATACCATTGATGAAAAACATGCAGGGTTTTATGCTTGAAATTCAAAATATTTTTAAAATAATATGAAGTAGAAGATGCAGATTATACTATTTAATCTATAAAAGCATTTAGTCAAATTACAAAACCCTACATCAAGGATCTATAATATGTCATGATGTAAATATAAATCTAAAAATAAATTAATCATAATTGGTATTGATCATATTAATACCTAGATCTATAACAATTCTAGATCTAACCTTAAGATCATATCTAGATTACCAAAAGATTAGATCTCTTATTTTTGCATAGATCGAAAACTTTGTAGTTGATTTTCATCATTGCTTTTAGAGCCACACATGTGTCTAACCTTGATAGGTGATCCACAAGAATCTACAACATAGATCAGAGGTTCATCGAACGATGATCCACTCAAAATGCTAGTTTCTCGCAAATTCCTCCTGATGGTAAATCAAATACATATTCTCTGGATCTCTTGGACACTCCAAGAGATGAAGAATATGAGGAGAAATAAGGGAGGAATCCAACCCTTGGACCACCCTTAAATCAAAAAATAAAATAAGAAAAAATAAATCCTAAGAGAAGATAAATCTTCTCCTTTAGGGAATCAACGGTTGATGTCCTGAAAATATCTCTATGCTAGGACAAGAGGAGACTTTCTCCTCTAGAATATTTCCTATATTTTTAAATCTAATATCTTTGATTTTATCATAGCAAATTTTCATAAGAAATTCAAGAAGAAGGGTTCTCTAAGAAACTCTAAGAGAAGACCTTTCTTCTCTTCTCCTTCTCTCATCAGGACATGATTAGATCATGTCCAAAAAGAATATCATGCCCCAACAATTTGGAGCACTTATCCCCACACCCTATTTCTCTCTCTCTTAGATTTTTATCACATAAAAATTATAAAAAAAAATAAAAAGAATACATAAAAGAAAATTAAAGAGAGGATGATCTTCTCTTACCTTTGTCCCCTCAAGACATCATCCTATGTTGTCCAAAAGAAAAAATCTTCTTCGAAGAACATGGCACCCAAAGATCACCAGCCTTCTCTTCCTTTTCCTCTAATTTTTCATGAATTTTCAAGGATTTTTCACATCCTCAAAGGGCCTTGAAAAGTGGCATAGGTTAACAAACAAAGACAAGGTCAAAGGCTAGTCTTAGAAGGACTCTTGGTGGCGTCCAACTTTTGGATGACACCCCATCCTTTTCTCAATGTGGAGAACCAGCAAAAATATTCCTAAAAGGATGGGAAAAGGGTGCACAACATTATTGAAGGCATGGAGTTTATTTCCATAAAGAGAGAGATAGAGTTTTAGGTTTTAAGGACTCAATCAAATAGAATCCCATGCATAACTACTTTCCAATTTTGACCAATTCAAAATTTATTCCAAAACCTCCAGATTATGGGGTGTGGGAAATCATTCTTACGCATGTAATTAAGTTATGTTAACTTCTAGAAATGAAGTATGTGTGTGGGCTTTCTTAGGTGCAAGGAAAGAGAGAGAGTCCTAGTCTAATTGAGACTCCTCTTGTTTGACTAGGTCAAAATATATTTGAATCTAATTTAAATTAGATTAAATATAATCCAATTAAGAATTATCATAGTCTAACTAGAAGCCTAATTAAATTAGATTAAATTAATATTTAAATCAGATTTAAATCCTAAGTTAATTAGGTGCACCCAAGTCCTAGATAAACAAGGAATTGTTCTTTCTTGCAATTGGCTTATCCAATAAATCAACTAGACTTAATCTTATTAAGTGCAAATCAATTTTAATTGAATCTAATTTAATTAGACTTGATCTCAATCTAATTTCTCAATCAAATTGAGCCAATTAGCAATCCAATTACTAATCAATTCTCTTACAACACTTGCATTAGATCAAACATCAATCATATTGATGGATTGACCTTAGAATGATTCTCAATCATCAATTAACCATCTGATCAGGTTACAAGCTCTAATGTGCGTAACCCCATAGGTCCAAACCTAAGCTAGTAGCATAGAAACTAATTTCTGTACCAATCAAAGTTACCATCTAGCAATATTTCTCGACATTCGGATAGGTCGAATGTATGCAAAGCAACATTCTTAGAACCCTAGCCCATGGTTACCATATAATTCATCCCTTTGACCAATAATGCTCAAGACAACTTTGAGTATGCTGTCAAACACTCATACAAGTCATCTCTATTGTGTCTCAAAATTTTGTAAATCCCGTGACACCTTATGAGGATTATCCAGGCCTAGGTTTTGCAAAATTAAAATACAGTGAGTCGATCTCTTCTAGAAGTTAATCAAGAGTGGTCAATCCCATCTTGACTCACACACCAACTTTATAAGTACTTGACTGTACCAAAAAATCTTTCGAAGCTATATTAGAAATACAGACAGTTTGGCACTAGAGTATAGTGAGTTGCTTGCAAGTCATCGTGATGATCTCAGATCGGAGGGACACTTATATCCATTGGCCTTAGCTAGCTACTCTTGATAGTAGAGTGCTACATTGGTCACGTTCAGTATAGAGGTACTCCTATATCTCACCTGGATGCCATATCAATGCCTCCACACTACTTAATTTTGAGGACAACCAATGCATTTGGCATACAGCGACCTACACTCGATAAGTTATCATCCTTATTAATAACTTATCATTTGATCATGAATAATTTAAGAACCATTCGATAAATTCTTCTTTATCGATCAATTGTGGTTCTAAGAACTTCATCATAATTTTGGAGTTCATTTAAGGAAGATAGAACTTTTATGATGAATCAACCAAATAACTATTATTATTAGATAATTCATCTACTAATTTCAATTATCTACCACTTAGATGATTGGCTTTAGGAAATATTTTCCAACAACTACAATACCCTTAAGATGAACTACCGATGCATCTTAGGTCAAAGAACACGACACACCACTATAGCATTGAGCCTATCATCGATGAGAAGGTAGACTTTCTTATGACTGCTCGAGGTGGTCATGCTTAGTGCCCTCATTCTCTAATGAGTACCTGTACTCTCACTCTGGTGTCTACACACCATAGACTTAAGACTCATCTATTCTAAGAAAATGATTGTACACTGATCTTCTAGATCGATCACTATCCTCATGATGATCCTACGATCAGCAACATTTTATGAGTTAATTATGAAAATTCATGTCTAAAACTTTCAACTCTTGAAAATATGAATCTTCAGTATAATTAACTCAAAAGATGTATCACAAACACTTTAAATACACATTATGATAGAAAATAATCTTTCTATTAATTTATAGTCAAAATTATAAAATTATTCCTAGAAGTGTATTATAAGTGTCAGTGAATTTGGCATCTGGGGCACATGTCTAACACATCGAAAGATGTTTCGATGATGTCGATGATAGAGATCATGACATATCTTATTACCACATGGAACTAGACCTAATTGGGTCACATAAATAAGGGTTTGAATCTAGATGTAATCAGTTATGCTAACACAGTTCAATTGATTTAGATTAGATCCAATTAGGTTCAAGTAAATCGTGCTAGCACACGATTGAGCTTGACATTTTCCTTCTATAGTTTTTCTGATCTATCTCTATTGAGTCAAATTTAATTTGACTCATCCTTGGATTATAAATGGATTTATTTTTATTTGGCTAAAACTTGTGCATGTCAGATTAACTTTTAGAAATAAATCCATTCTGAAATGCAAGTGGACTAGACTTAATAGTTGACCCAATTGAGAGAATTGAGGGTCATAGGAGCAGAGCCTTTTAAAATCTTTTTCAAAAGTTTTTGAAGGAAAATCCTGATTTTCCAGTCCAGGTTCGTCCAGATCTGATCAGATCAAGAGATATATTTCAAAAATTTTTCTCTTGATCCCAATCAGATCTTGATATGTTTCAAATCTGATTCTTATTATTTTAATAAATAAAATAAAATAAGATAAATTAAATCAAATTTAATTTACCTGATTTGGGTAATCCTATTACCCTGTAGATGATCCTGATTGCAGCGGAAGGATCTGGATCTAGCCACGCAAGCGCCTGGCCTCTACCGGTATCCACTCGGATTGGATCTGGAGATCCTCTTCTTCTCTATCACGTCTCCAAAAATCAGATCTGGATCTGATCTGGAGGATCTTCAAAACTCTTTTGAAGATCTGCAGTCGTCCTTTTGCAGCAGCGCAGCCTTCTTGCTTTTGATCGCCTTTCCTTGATCTGAATCGCACCAACCAAAGTCCAAAACACCTTTTGGACGTGGAGAGCAAGGGGAGAAGAAGCTATGGCATGGAGGAAGGAGGGGAGAGGCAGCCTTGGGGCGTGGGGTTTCTCAATTGAATTGCATTAGAATCTGAGTTGGGCGCAGGGTCTTATTTATAGACTAAGCGTGATCCAACTCCTCTTCCTCCCAACCAATCACAACCCTTTGTGAAATCAGATCTAAATCTGATTGGTTGGGAATAGAGACCCCTGGATTCCTCCTTAGAGGGCGCCTAAGACCAGTCAAACTGGATTCTTAGTAGAACTCTGATTGGAATCCAAAAGGGAGGTGGAGTCCTTGTCCAACAAGGACTCCTAGGCGCCTCCTACTTGGGCTCACGCCACCCTTGGCGTGCGCCCTTCTCCTTGCCAGGTTCTGGCAGGGGGACAGGCCCCCACCAGCTCTCCAATAGGTGCATGACATGTGGTCAAAAGTCAAAGTGTCAATGGTCAACGTTTGACCAGTCAAAGGTAGACTTTTGACCAAAGTCAAAGAACAAGAAATGGCAGGTGACCAAAAATGGCAGGTAATGTCTTATAAAATAAGACAACCTTCTCTAACTTGGACAACCTCCAGTTAGACCATATGAAGGCCTCTGATTGAGCACAAACTCCTTTGGCTCAGTCAGGACAACTTATTTATGATAGTAAAAGAAGAACGTTAGGTTCAATCGAGTGCTAGCACGATTTCCTTGAACCTAATTGAATCTCATTCAGATCAATTGAACTAGATCAGTTCAATTGATGATCACCAGATTCAAACCCTTGTTTGTGTGACCCAGTTAGGTTCAGTTCTGTATGGTAATGGGATATGTCATGATCTCTATCATCGACATCATCGAAACTCCTTTCGATGGATCAGAACTCTTCTGATTCGAACAGCTAGAATGATCGATCATCTAAATCATTCTAATTGCTCCCAAAATCCACCAGTGACACCTAGCAGTATATGGTGGCAACCCATCAGAGCTGAATGCGAACCTCTTGGTGCAGCTACCTGTGTGATTAAGTTCTTCTATCTTGAGCCCCGATCAGATTAGGGTTAAGGTAAACTCGTCAAACCCTAGTCTCTGTCATATGATATAATCATTCGATTCGAGTCCAATGTGAAAATCTAAATAGAAACTCTTTCTATTATTTCACTCTGCCATGGCCATGGGCTTCAGGACTTGATTCTCATGATTATCATAGGGCTGCTCCTCTACCACCGAGGTAGATAGATCCCATCTTGATGCAATCCAGTTCCTACAATGAACATGCTATAGCCAACATACACCTCAGGGTTCCATATGGCTAGGAGACCGAGTAATGGTGTAGTCAAACTATAACACCCTCAAGGTGAACTGCCGATGCATCTCAGGTCAAAGAACCAGACACACTACTGCAGCATCGAGTCAGTCATTGACGAGAAGGTAGACTTCCTAATGACTACTCGAGGTGGTCACGCTCAGTGCCCTCGTTCTCTAACGAGTACCTGTACTCTCGCTCCGGTGTCTCCACACCGTAGACTCAAGACTCATCTACTAAAGAGAAGCGATCGTACACCAACCTTCCGGATCAATCACCATCCTCGTGATGATCCTATGGTCGGGAGCTGTTTATGAGTTAATAATGATTATTCATGTCTTAAATTTTCAACTCTTGAAAATATGAATTATCATTACCATTAACTCAAAGGATGTATCACAGACACTAAATACACAGGTGTGATAGAAAATAACCCATTTTATTAATTATAGTCAAAATTATAATTTTGCCCCTAGAAGTGTATTACAAGTGTCAGCCAATTCTGGCTTCTAGGGCACATATATCTAACAATCTCCCACTTGTCCTAAAGCCAATTGGCTACAAGTCTAAGTCCCATCTTCTCAAGGTGGGCTTCGATCTTCTGCTGGCCCAACGGCTTTGTAAGTGGGTCTGCCACATTATCTGCGGAGTTGACTCTCTTGACCTCAACGTAACCTTTCTCAAGGTAATCGCGGATGAGATGATATCGCCGCTCAATGTGCTTGGACTTCTGGTGAGACCTCGGCTCCTTAGCAAGGGCTATGGCGCCATTGTTGTCGCAGTAAAGAGGAATGGCATCTGATGGCATTACTCCAATTTCTGCAGCAAACTTCTTGTACCAGAATGCTTCCTTTGCAGCCTCTGATGCAGCTATATATTCTGCTTCCATGGTGGAATCTGCTATCACAGTTTGCTTGGAACTCTTCCAGCTGACAGCTCCACCATTGCACACAAACAGACTTCCAGATGTCGACTTTCGATCATCTATATCAGACATGAAGTCCGAGTCTGTGTATCCTTGAACTTGGAGTTCTCCATTACCAAAGACCAACATCATATCCTTAGTTCTTCTCAAGTACTTAAGGATACATTTCACAGAAGTCCAGTGTTCTTCACCTGGATTTGACTGATATCTGCTTGTGACACTCACAGCATGGGCTATATCAGGTCGTGTACATAGCATGGCATACATGAGGCTCCCTATTGCAGAAGCATAAGGGATCTTGCTCATGCGTTCTATTTCCTCAGGTGTGCTGGGGCACATCTTCTTGGAAAGATGAATACCATGTCTGAAGGGTATTAATCCCCTCTTAGAGTTTTCCATACTAAACCTCTTTAGTACTTCCTCTATGTACATCTTCTGTGAAAGTCCTAGCATCCTATTCGGTCTATCCCTATAGACCTTAATTCCTAGAATAAAGGATGCTTCACCTAGGTCTTTCATGGAGAATTCCTTGGACAACCACATCTTGACTGATGTCAACATGGGAATATCATTCCCAATAAGGAGGATGTCATCCACGTACAATACGAGGAAGACAACAGCGCTCCCACTGACCCTTTTGAAAACACATGGTTCCTCTTCATTTTTGATGAAACCAAACTTTTTGATCACATCATTGAAACGAGTGTTCCAGCTCCGAGATGCTTGCTTAAGTCCATATATGGACCTTTGCAGCTTGCAAACCTTGTGATCAGTATCACTGGATGTGAAACCTAGCGGCTGTTCCATATAGATATCTTCCTCAAGATATCCATTTAGGAATGCCGTTTTCACGTCCATTTGCCATATTTCATAATCGAAATAGGCTGCAACGGCAAGCAATGTGCGGATGGATTTTAGCATAGCTACCGGGGAAAAGGTATCCTGATAGTCAATGCCTTCACGTTGACTATAACCTTTTGCCACCAGTCTAGCCTTGAATGTCTCCACATTCCCATCTGCACCAATCTTTCTCTTGAAGATCCATTTACACCCAATAGGTACTATACCTTCTGGTGGATCTACCAAGGTCCAGACTTGGTTTGAGTGCATCGAGTCGATCTCTGACTTCATTGCCTCAAGCCATTTCTCGGAGTCGATATCTGATATCGCCTCGTTGTAGGTTTTGGGATCATCACCATGAGCACCATTACCTATGAGGAACATTTCCTCTACGTCCTCTGAAATAATACCTAAGTATCTTTCAGGGGGACGGGAAACTCTTTCCGATCTACGAGGTGGAGGAGGTAGTGTTCTTATTGGCTCAACCTGATTTGGTTCCACTTGGTCCTTAGCTCTTTCTGCTTGTGAGACTTTCTCATCAAGCTTAATCTGCTTTCCAATGCCACTATCTTGAATAAACTATTTTTCAAGAAATATGGCATGTCGACTCACAATCACATTGTGGTCTTCTGGAATGTAGAAATAGTATCCTAATGACTCTTTAGGATATCCTATGAATCGAGCTCTAAAGGACCTAAACTCTAACTTGTCCGCTTGTTGTCTTTTGACATAAGCCGGACAACCCCAAATTCTGAGATGACTCAGACTTGGTTTCTTACCGTGCCATATCTCATACGGTGTGGTAGGAACGGTTTTAGAGGGAACCCTATTCAGTAAATAGATTGAAGTTAATAATGAATGTCCCCAAAGAAAATCAGGGAGGTCTGTGAAGCTCATCATGGATCGAACCATATCCAATAGAGTCCGATTTCTCCGTTCTGAAACCCCGTTGAGTTGAGGTGTTCCTGGTGGAGTCCATTGAGAGACTATGCCATTTTCCTTAAGATAGTCTAGGAATTCCCGGCTAAGGTATTCACCTCCTCGATCTGATCGAAGAACCTTAATGGGTTTTCCAGTTTGTTTTTCTACTTCATGTCTGAATTCTTTGAACTTTTCAAAAGCTTCAGACTTGTGTCTCATAAGATACACATACCCATACCTAGACAGATCATCGGTAAAGGTAATGAAGTAGACAAAATTGCCTCTAGCCGGCACATCAAATGGGCCGCACACATCAGTATGTACTAGGGCAAGGAGATCTGTGGCCCTCTCCCCATGTCCAACAAAAGGGAGTTTAGTCATTTTGCCTTGAAGACAAGATTCACAAGTTGGATATGACTCAAAAGTCAATGGACTCAATAGCCCATTTTTCTCCAATTTGTTAATCCTATCTTCTGCTATATGACCTAATCTCAGGTGCCATAGATATCTGTCGTTTGGACTATCCCTAGGTCGTTTGGCATTCACGTTTTGCTCGATAGTTAAAATAGGTACATCAATATGCAACTGATAAAGACCATTAACAAGGAAACCATTTGCAATTTTATTTCTTTCATAAAGAATGTTACAATGGTCCTTAAAGAAGGTGATCACATAACCTTCTTGTGCTAAGCATGAAACAGAAATCAAATTCCTGCTAGCTGCAGGCACATAATAACAGTCTTTTAAAACTAAGTCTAAACCAGATGGTAATCGAAGAGGGTATGTTCCCACGGCTACTGCAGCAACTCTTGCTCCATTACCGATGCGTAGGATCATGTCTCCATCCCTCAGCCTCCTGCTATCCTCAAGACCCTGCATAGAAGTGCACAGATGAGCACTAGAACCAGAGTCAAGCACCCAACTGGATGCAGAAGAAACCGTAAGGTTAGACTCAATAACGAGCATACCTCCAGAAGGACCTTCCTTCTTGTTCTTTCAGGGTGGCCAGGTAAGTAGGGCAGTTCCGCTTCCAATGGCCGTCGCTGTTGCAATGGAAACACTTTCCTTTGCCATCGACCTTTTTCTTCGGATTCTGCCTTCTTCTTCTTTGATCCTTCCACCTTTTGCTTTTTCACAGACTTCTTTTTCTTTCCATAAGACTTTCTTTTGGAAGAAGTCCGTTCCATAGCAAGAACTGAGCCTTTAGAACCTTTCATAGAAAGCTCAGCGGTAACCAGCATATTCATCAACTCGGCCAAGGAATTTTGAAGTTTATGCATGTGGTAATTCATGATGAATTGCCCATATGCATCAGTCAAGGATTGCAGAATAATATCGTTCTGCAGATCCAAGTCCAACTTCACACCGAGCTTCTCAAGCTCTTCCATGTCCTTGATCATTGTCAGACAGTGATCTTGGACTGACTGCCCATCACGCATCTTAGCCTTAAAAAGTCATTTTGTGACTTGATATTTGGCTGCGCGACTCTGTTCACCAAACATCTCCTGCAGGTGAGCCAACATTTGGCGAGCAGTCCCGATATCTTCATGTTGGCGCTGGAGCTCATCAGACATCGAGCCCAACATGTAGTATCTGGCCTTATTGTCTTCGTCAATCCATTTTTCCAGAGACGCTCTCTGTTCAGTGGATGGACGAGCTGGTAAGGTGGGAGGGTCCTGGTCCAAAACATGTGTTAACTTCTCTGAACCCAAAATAATTTTGTAGTTCCTGAGCCAATCTTTATAATTGGGTCCAGTCAGTCTATGTGTGTCTAGGATACGTGCCAAGTGGGTTGGACGCAGACATTTTCCTGTAGAGAGTCAAAGATTCTAGTTAGATACTGTAATTTTGACTTGACCAATTTGTTTAGGGATTTTATTTTTAAACAAATTAGCTCCCACTATTTTCTCGGATCCCTACACTCCCTCTGTAGAGATGCGAAAATCTCCGCGATTGATGATTTCTAGTGGGTGGTGCGGTCTCACCAACTGACTCATCACCTCACCTAACAGTTATTGGTGATGGGTTAGCCAATGAGTGAACAACTCTTGTTCAATGATTCTCTAATCATGGTGCACCCAAACTTGGTCTCTAATTCATGAATCTCACCGTATCCGGAATATTGATCCACTCCTTAGTTAAGTCAGACCCACCATTTGCATAGACTGGGTTCCTAATTGGGTCTCTCACCGTATCCGGAATATTGAGCCCAACTCATCCTCCAGCCCATAGCATCCAATGCCTAATAGACATGGTTGCATCTTCCCGGTGCAACTGAGCCACTGTATCCAGCCGAGAACAATCAACCCCGGGAAGGGCCCGCACGTCTACAATGGTGGAAGACCTCGGACTTAATCTTTTCTTAGGGAGAATTGATTCAGGTCTCATTAAACTAGACTTGGCTTAGTCATAACAATTATGACTAACCTAGTGGCATGGGTTCAGCTCGGATTATTGACCACCTCAGATCAGAACTGTGTCAACAGATATGGCCAGGTAAGTGAGACCGGTGGAAGGAATATGCCGTTAACTCGCACAAGAACGCATTCAGGTCGAGTAGCTTCCAATTAAAAACCAGTCGGTCGTCTATGCCAAACTTACCTTAGACACCAAATTGTTGAGTCAGAACCAATTGGGTTAGCCTACAATCCAGACTCTAACCTCTGAGCCTAATTAGGTCTTGCTTGATCGTGACTCGATCTTGACCCAGACTTAATCCTATTAGGCTGGTCAATTTAAGCATTGTTGATCCCATCTAACCAACTCTTGATTCGGTTTGATCAACCGCTTAGACCTAATTGAGCTACCCAAGCCCGAACCCAGTATTATGAATATGTCTTAGATCTGAAATTCTCAATTTTAGACCTAATTAATATTCCATAAACTTAATTCTTAATTAAGTTGGGTTCATAAACAAAATATGCACAATAAATCCTAGGGTTTCAGGATCTAGGGTTTTGCAGAAAGTAAGTTTTGGGTTTCTGATTAAGGACGAACACGCAGCACCCCTACACGTCATAAGAACACCCCATCGAATGGGAAGAGAGGGCCTTTAAACCCTTCTTCGTTCTTATGACCGGACGGCCAAGAGGAACGCCTTAATCAGGAACATGTAAATCTACAAAACAGTTATAGATCTATATCATATATCTCATATACAAATTTAGATCTAATCAAGGCATATTTTGCATACATCTCATGTATCAAATCATGCATGTTTTCAGATCTAAATTATCACATAATAATCTAAAAAATTAGATTTAAATTGATCTAATCAAAATAAATTCTAATCTAGACAATTATGTAGAACTATTCTACAACTAGTCTAGACATGCATCAATCATATCTCATATGATATTTAAAATTAAATAATTTTTATTTGCTGTTTATCAGATGTTATTATAACACTTATAATATCAGAAAATAGTAAATAAGAAGATCTAAAATATGATTTAATCAGATTAAATCAAAGACATGCAAAACTATTCTATAGAACTATTCTATTCTAGAACTAGTCATGCATATCTTCATGTTCTTAGATCCAAATCATTTAATTTTAATTTTTTCTGATTTCAGATCTGATCACATCTCATGTGACATCTGAAATCACTTTATTTTCTAATTAAAATAAAATTAAAATCAGATCTAAACAATTTAGAACCATGGCTCTGATACCAGTTGAAGGGAAATCCTGATTTCCCGGTCCAGGTTCGTCCAGATCTGATCAGATCAAGAGATATATTTCAAAAATTTTTCTCTTGATCCTCAATCAGATCTTGATATTTTCAGATCTGATTCTTATTATTTTAATAAATAAAATAAAATAAGATAAATTAAATCAAATTTAATTTACCTGATTTGGGTAATCCTATTACCCTGTAGATGATCGGAAGGTTCTGATTAGCAGCGGCAAGCGCCTGGCCTCTGGACCTAGCCACGCATCCAGCGCCTGGCCTCTACCGGTATCCATCGGGTTGGAGATCTGGAGATCCTCTTCTTCTCTATCGCCTCCAAAAATCAGATCTGGATCTGATCTGGAGGATCTTCAAAACTCTTTTGAAGATCTGCAGTCGTCCTTTTGCAGCAGCGCAGCCTTCTTGCTTTTGATCGCCTTTCCTTGATCTGAATCGCACCAACCAAAGTCCAAAACACCTTTTGGACGTGGAGAGCAAGGGGAGAAGAAGCTATGGCATGGAGGAGGAGGGGAGAGGCAGCCTTGGGGCGTGGGGTTTCTCAATTGAATTGCATTAGAATCTGAGTTGGGCGCAGGGTCTTATTTATAGACTAAGCGTGATCCAACTCCTCTTCCTCCCAACCAATCACAACCCTTTGTGAAATCAGATCTAAATCTGATTGGTGGGAATAGAGACCCCTGGATTCCTCCTTAGAGGGCGCCTAAGACCAGTCAAACTGGATTCTTAGTAGAACTCTGATTGGAATCCAAAAGGGAGGTGGAGTCCTTGTCCAACAAGGACTCCTAGGCGCCTCCTACTTGGGCTCACGCCACCCTTGGCGTGCGCCCTTCTCCTTGCCAGGTTCTGGCAGGGGGACAGGCCCCCACCAGCTCTCCAATAGGTGCATGACATGTGGTCAAAAGTCAAAGTGTCAATGGTCAACGTTTGACCAGTCAAAGGTAGACTTTTGACCAAAGTCAAAGAACAAGAAATGGCAGGTGACCAAAAATGGCAGGTAATGTCTTATAAAATAAGACAACCTTCTCTAACTTGGACAACCTCCAGTTAGACCATATGAAGGCCTCTGATTGAGCACAAACTCCTTTGGCTCAGTCAGGACAACTTATTTATGATAGTAAAAGAAGAACGTTAGGTTCAATCGAGTGCTAGCACGATTTCCTTGAACCTAATTGAATCTCATTCAGATCAATTGAACTAGATCAGTTCAATTGATGATCACCAGATTCAAACCCTTGTTTGTGTGACCCAGTTAGGTTCAGTTCTGTATGGTAATGGGATATGTCATGATCTCTATCATAGACATCATCGAAACTCCTTTCGATGGATCAGAACTCTTCTGATTCGAACAGCTAGAATGATCGATCATCTAAATCATTCTAATTGCTCCCAAAATCCACCAGTGACACCTAGCAGTATATGGTGGCAACCCATCAGAGCTGAATGCGAACCTCTTGGTGCAGCTACCTGTGTGATTAAGTTCTTCTATCTTGAGCCCCGATCAGATTAGGGTTAAGGTAAACTCGTCAAACCCTAGTCTCTGTCATATGATATAATCATTCGATTCGAGTCCAATGTGAAAATCTAAATAGAAACTCTTTCTATTATTTCACTCTGCCATGGCCATGGGCTTCAGGACTTGATTCTCATGATTATCATAGGGCTGCTCCTCTACCACCGAGGTAGATAGATCCCATCTTGATGCAATCCAGTTCCTACAATGAACATGCTATAGCCAACATACACCTCAGGGTTCCATATGGCTAGGAGACCGAGTAATGGTGTAGTCAAACTATAACACCCTCAAGGTGAACTGCCGATGCATCTCAGGTCAAAGAACCAGACACACTACTGCAGCATCGAGTCAGTCATTGACGAGAAGGTAGACTTCCTAATGACTACTCGAGGTGGTCACGCTCAGTGCCCTCGTTCTCTAACGAGTACCTGTACTCTCGCTCTGGTGTCTCCACATCGTAGACTCAAGACTCATCTACTAAAGAGAAGCGATCGTACACCAACCTTCCGGATCAATCACCATCCTCGTGATGATCCTATGGTCGGGAGCTATTTATGAGTTAATAATGATTATTCATGTCTTAAATTTTCAACTCTTGAAAATATGAATTATCATTATCATTAACTCAAAGGATGTATCACAGACACTAAATACACAAGTGTGATAGAAAATAACCCATTTCATTAATTATAGTCAAAATTATAATTTTGCCCCTAGAAGTGTATTACAAGTGTCAGCCAATTCTGGCTTCTAGGGCACATATATCTAACAGTTTTTTTCTCAAATTTTTAGATATGTGATAGGACTCGAGTCATGCTATGAGTGAACCAAATTTGGTGATTTTTGGATGCACCTAGATTGGGTTAAGATAGAGTTTGATTTGGATCAAACTCTTGAGGGAAGAGTCCTAGGCACCCTGGACTCTTCCTTATCCCTTCATGCTGCCACCTTTGGAGATGTTTTGGTTGATCAAACATGATAGAAATCAGGTTGGAGATGTAGGCTATCATCTCTAGAGTCCAAAGTTATCAAGCAATTTGATTGCTTGATGAAATGGGACTCTAAGATGGCGTAGGAGTCTATTTAAAGATCCTACGCCGTAGGGCTGTAATCCTTTGATCACCACGCCCATATGCCGCCATCATAAACCACCCCCATGTCCCATCTAGAGATCCTCCCTCCCTTCTCCATGTCCACATCAGAGTTGGTGAGGTTTCAGTAGTCAAAAGTTGATGAAAGCTGAAGATAAAACAAGACAGGGCGATCTAGATCAAGAGACAGGGTGCTGCCTTCAAAGTTTGTTTGAAAACTTCACAAATTAGATCCAGACATGATCTTTTGAGATTAAATCTACAAGGAGAGTGCATCTAGATCCTGCCTAAAAAAACTCTGATAGAGGCCAGGCAATTGCATGGCTACATCCAGAACCCTAGGTGACAACAGATCATCGGTAGGGTAAAAGCTATTTATCCAACCAAGATAAGAAAATTAAATCAGATTTAATTTTAATTTTTAGTTTTAATATCAGATCTATAGGATTAGATCCAAGGTATCTTAGATCTGATTAGGATTTTTAGAAAATTTTTTAAAATATTTCTTCAGATCTAATCATATTTGAACGATCCTACAGTGGAAAATAGGATTTTTCCTTCAACTAGTATTAGAGCTGCATTTGCAGTTCTTTAAATCTATTTTAGATTTAATTTTATTTTTATTTATAATTTCATATTAAAAAACTTTAGATGTCATATCAATTATAATTAGATCTAAAATCAAAAAAATAAAAATTAAAGATTTAGATCTATAGTGTATGAGATGCATGACTAGACTAGGTATAGAATTGTTCTATTTATAGTCTAGTGTAATCATATTTTTAATTTTATTAAATATAATTTTAAATCTACTTTACTTCTACTTTTTTGATGTTATAAATATTGTAGTCAAATCTATAAAATAAAAAATATTATTTTTAATTTTTAATTTATTTATATGAGATGTGAAAAATGCATGTTTAGACTAGTTGTAGAATAGTTCTATGAACTATCTAGAATAGTTTTATTTTAACGTGATCAATTTAAATTCTATATTTTAGATATTATATATGATATATCAAATCTGAAAGCATGCATGTATAATTAAGTTATTATACATGAGATGTATGCAAGGCATGTATATGTTAGATCATTAATTGTATATGCGATATATGATTTAGATCTAACTTATTTTGTAGTAGAAAATATATTTCTGATTAAGACATTCCGCATGGCCATCGGGTCATAAGAATAATGTAGGATTTAAAGATCCTCTCTTCTCATTCCATGGGATGTTCTTATGGCATATTGGGGTGCTGCATGTTCGTTCTTAATCAGTCATAAGAATTTACCTTTCTACAAAACCATAGATCCTGAAACCCTAGAATTTTGATACATATTTTATTTATAAATCCAAACTTTGTTAAGAATTAAGATTATAAAATTAATTAAATCTAAAAATTATGAATTTTCAGATCTAAGATACCTTCATAAAATTGGGTTCGGGCTTGGGTAGCTCAATTATGTCTAGCGGTTGATCAAACAAAATTAAGAGTTGGTTATTTGAGATCAAGAGTGCTTATAATTGACTAGTCCAATAGGATTAAGTCTGGGTTGAGGTTGACTCACATTCACATGTGGTTGACCAAGTCAAGACCTAATTTGGCTCCATGGTTCGAGCCTAGATTGTAGGCTAACCTAGTTGGTTCTAATTCAATAATTTGGTATCTATGGTAAGTCTGGCAGATACAATCAATTAATTTTTAATTGGAAGCTACTCAACCAGAATGCATTCTTATCGAGTTAATGGCATATCCCTTTCAGCGATCTCACTTATCTTGCCATTTATGTTGACCCAGTTTTGATTAGAGGTGGCTAACAATTTGAGCTAACCCATGCCACTAGGTTAGTCATAATTGTTATGACTAAGTCAAGTCAAGTTTAAAGAGACCTGAATTAAATCTTTCTAAGAAAATATTAAGTCATACGTCTTCCACCATTGTAGACGTACGGGCCCTTTTCATGATTAATTATTCTCGACTGGTTATAGTGGTTTAGTTGCACCAAAATGATGCAATCATATCTATTAGGCATTCGATGCTATGGATTAGAGGATGGGTTGGGCTCAATATTTTAGATATGGTGAGGGACCCAATCAGAAATTTAATTTGTGCAAATGGTGGATCTGACATACCTAAGAAGTGGAGCAATATTTTGGGCATGATGAGCTTCATGAATTAGAGATCAAGTTTGAATGCACCATGATTAGAGAATTATTGGACAAGAGTTGTTCACTCCTCAGTTGATCCATCACCAATAATTGTTAGGTGAGGTGGTGAGCCAGTCAGTAGGACCACACCATCCACAGAAATCAATTGATCGTTGAGATTTTTGCATCTCTGCCAAAGGAGTTTATGGATCCGAGTAAATAGTGAGAGCCTAATTTATTTAAAAATAAATTTTTTAAATAAATTGGTTAAGTCTAATTATAAAATATAACTAAAAATTTTGACTCTCTACAGAAAAATATCCACATCCAACCTACTAGCCCGTATCCTGGATACCTATAGACTGACCAAATCCAACTATAAGGATTGGCTCAAGAACTTTAAAATTATTTTAGGTTTTGAGAAGTTGACTCATGTGTTGGAATAGAATCCTCCCACATTACCAGCCCATCCATTTGCTGAGCAGAGAGCGTCATTAGAAAAGTTGATGGATGAAGATAATAAAGCCAGGTATTATATATTAGGCTCGATGTCTGATAAGCTCCAGTGCCAACATGAAGACCTAAAAACTAGCCACCAAATGTTGGCTCATCGATAAGAGTTGTTTGGTGAATAGAGTCGCACAGCCAAATATCAAGTCACTAGGAGACTTTTAAGGCTCAGATGTGTGATAGGTAGTCGGTCTAAGATCATTATCTTATGATAATCAAGAACTTAGAAGAGCTTGAGAAGTTTGGTGTCAAATTAGATTAGGATCTGTAGATTGATATAATTCTACAGTTCTTGACTAATGCATATGGGCAGTTCATCATGAACTACCAAATGCATAAACTACAAATACCTTCGCTGAGCTTATGAATATGTTGGTCACTGCTGAGCTTTCCATGAAAGGTTCTAAAGGCTTAGTACTTGCTATGGAATGAATTTTTCTCAAGAGAAGGTCTTTTGGAAAGAAGAAGACTATGAAGAAGTAGAAGATGAAAGATGGGAAGAAGAAAAAGAGAGAGCCGAAGAAGAAGACCACTGATAAGATAAAATATTTTCATTACAACACAGATAGCCATTGAAAGCAGAACTGCACTCTATACCTGGCTAGCCTAAAGAAAAAGGAGGCAGGTCCTTCTAGAGGTATGCTCGTTATAGAATCTAACCTTATAGTTTCTTCTGCATCTAGTTGGATGCTTGACTCTGATTTTAGTGCTCATTTCTGCACTTCTATGTAGGATCTTGAGGAGAGCAAGAGGCTGAAGGATGGTGAGATGATCCTACGCGTTGGAAATGGACTAAGAGTTACTACTGTGGTTATGGAAATCTACCCTCTTCGACTACTATCAAGATTAGATTTAGTACTTATGGACTATTTTTATATGTCTGTAGTAAGCAGAAATTTGATTTCTATTTCATGTTTAGCACAGAAAGGCTATGTAATTAGTTTTCTTAAGGACCATTGTAATATTCTTTTTGAAAGAAATAAAACTGCAAGTGGTTTCTTTATTAATGGTCTCTACCAGTTATATATTGATGTTTCTATTTTCAATGTTAAGCAAAACATAAATGCCATAGGATCAAAGTGACCTAGGAATAATCTAAATGATAGATATCTATGGCACATTAGGCTAGGTCATATAGCTGAAGATAGGGTTAACAAATTGGAAAAATTTAGGTTATTGAGTTCGTTGACTTTTGAGTCATATCCGATTTATGAATCATGCCTTCATGGCAAAATGACCGAGCTTTCTTTTATAAGACATAGGGAAAGGGCCATAGACCTACTTGCCCTATTACACATAAATGCGTGCGGCCCATTTAATGTGCTGGCTAGGGGCAATTATATCAACTTCATCATTCTTATCGATGATTTATCTCGATATGGATATGTGTATTTGATGCGACATAACTCTAAAGCCTTTGAAAAGTTCAAGAAATTTAGATTTGAAGTAGAAAAATAAATAGAAATATTCATTAAGGTTCTTCGATCAGATCGAGGAGGTGAATACCTTAATCAGAAATTCCTAAACTATCTTAAGAAAAATGACATAGTCTTACAATGGACTCCACCTATAATACCTCAACTCAACAGAATTTTAGAATGGAAAAATTAGGCCATATTAGATATGGTTCGATTCATGATGAGCTTCATAGATCTCCCTGAATTTTTTTGGGGATATAGTCTTATGACTGCTATATATTTACTGAATAGGGTTCCTTCTAAAATCGTTCTTACCATAACATATGACATATGGCATGATCAGAAATCAATTCTAAGTCACCTCAGAATTTGGGATTGTCTGGCTCATGTCAAGAGACAGCTGCAGATAAGTTAGAATCTAGGTCTTTTAGAGCTCGATTCATTGGATATCCTAAAGAGTCGTTAGGATATTATTTCTATCTTCTAGAAGATCATGATATGATTATGAGTCAACATGTCATTTTTCTTGAAAAATAATTCATTCAAGATGGTGACATCAGAAGATAGATTTGGCTCTAGGAGAAAGCCTCCCAAGAGCAACGAGCTAAGGAATCTATGAAATTCATTCAGATTGAACTAGTCCAAACACTACCTCCTCCATCTTGAAAATCAACTAGAATTTTCCATCCTCCTGAAAGGTACATAGGTACTATTTCAGAGGATGTAGAAAAAATATTTCTCATGGGAAATGGGGTTCATAGTGATGATCCCAAAACCTATGATGAGGCGATATTAGATATCAACTTTGATAAATAGTTAGAGGTAATGAGGCCAGAAATTAACTTAATGCTCTCAAACCAAGTCTGGACCTTGGTAGATTCACCTGAAGGTATAGTACCTATTGGGTGTAAATGGATCTTCAAGAGAAAGATAGGTGTCGATGAAAATATAGAGACATTCAAAGCCAGGCTCGTAGCGAAAGGATACAGTCAGCATGAAGTCATTGACTATCAAGATATCTTTTCAATAGTAGCCATGCTTAAATCCATCCACACGTTATTTGCTATTACAGTCTATTTCGATTATGAAATATGGTAGATGGATGTGAAAATGATGTTCTTAAATTGATATCTTAAGAAAGATATCTATATGGAACAACCGCTTGGTTTCACATCCAATAATGGTGATCACAAGGTGTGCAAGCTACAAAGATTCATATATGGACTAAAGCAAGCATCTCAGAGCTGGAATGCTAATTTCAATGATGTGATTAAATCATTTGATTTCATCAAAAATGAGGAGGAGACATGTGCTTTCAAAAAGATCAGTGGGAGCACTATTGTCTTTCTCATACTGTACGTGGATGATATCCTCCTAATTGAAAATGATATTTCCATGGTGACCATGGTTAAAATATGGTTGTCTAAAGAGTTCTCTATGAAAGACCTAGGAGATACATGCTTTATTCTAGAAATTAAGGTCTATAGAGATAGATCAAATAGGTTGCTAGGACTTTCATAGAAGATTTATATAGAGGAGGTGCTAAAAAGGTTTAGCATGAAAAACTCTAAAAGAGGTCTAGTATCCTTTAGACATGGCATTCATCTCTCCAAGAAGATGTGCCCTAGCACACCTGAGGAGTTTGAATGCATGAGCAAGATTCCTTATACTTCGACAATAGGGAGCCTCATGTATGCCTTGCTATGTACACGACCTAATATTGCCCATGCTATAAGTATCATGAGTAGGTATTAGTCGAATCCAGGTGAAGAGCACTGGACTTCTGTTAAATGTATCCTTAAGTATTTGAAAAGGACTAAGGATATGTTTCTAGTCTTTGGTAATGGAGAACTCTAGGTCTAGAGGTATACAGACTCGAATTTTCTAAAATAGATGATTGAAAGTTGACATCTAGAAGTCTGTTTGTATACAATGATGGTGCTGCTAACTGAAAGAGTTCCAAACAGACTCCACCATGGAAGCAGAATACATTGTTGCATCAAAAGCTATGAAAGAAGCATTCTGGTATAAAAAGTTTGCTACAAAGCTTGGAGTGATACCATCGGATGCCATCCCTCTATACTGCGATAATAATGGCACTATAGCCCTTGCTAAGGAGCCGAGGTCTCTCTAAAAATCTAAGCACATCGAGTGGTGATTCCACTTGATCTACAATTACCTCGAGAAGGGATACATCGAGGTTAAGAGAGTTGACACCATAGACAATGCGGCTGACCCATTGATGACGCCATTGGGACAGTAGAAGATCAAAGTCCACCTTGAGAAGATGGGATTTAGATTTGTAGCCAATTGACTTTAGGTCAAGTGGAAGTTTGTTAGATGTGTATCCTAAAAGCCAGATTGGCTAACACTTGTAATACACTTCTAAGGATAATTTGGTAATTTTTAATATAAAAAAGTAAAAGGATATTTTCTATCACAGTGTGTATTTAAAGTGTTTGTGATACATCTTATGAGTTAATAGTAATGAAAATTCATATTTTTAAGAGTTGAAAATTTAAGACATGAATTTTCATAATTAACCTATAAATTACTTCTAACCATAGGATCATTACGAGGATGGTAATGTTGGAAATATGCACTCTTCCTACATGGATCGATGTGGCCACTGGTGATTAGCCAAGCAATAAGAAAGTAGTTCTTAAACATTTCTATGAAAGCATGATCAAATAAATCAAGAAACAGAGAAGAAGAGAAAAAGAGATTTTTGAAAGAAAAGAGCTTTTATTCAGTATATTTCAGCACCCCTACAATCCTGACCTATTTCTAGTATATATACTTTACGAAGGGTCAAGCCCAAGCTCGTAAAAAGACTCTCCAAATCCAAACAATCAATGTACACAAAATAATAACCTACAAAAACTGAGCCGGCCTAGTTTCAAATTGAGCCGGCTAACCTACAATTGGGTCAACATAGTTCCAGACTGAGTCGACCCAGTTGTGTACCATGTCAATAGTCAAAAAATATTGCTTTCTATCTGAATTTTTTTTTGAGATCTAGCTGACCTAGTTCCCAACTGAGCCAGCTCAGTCTCAGAGTGTGCTGGCCCAATTTCTGAACTTTACTATTGAGTCTGATTCTTCTTCCGGCTCGCTTCCATCTTTCCATGACCTATCTTCTCATGTTTTCAAGATTTAAGAGTGCCACTTCTGAGCTCACATTCTCCACCTTGGTGCTTTCAAGTCCTTGTGAACTCATCTCTTCTCAATAGATCCATCCATGCCACACATCTCTGAAAGCTATCTCTAGGGAGTACCTTCGTGAGTGCATTAGACTGATTCTCATTCGTATGGACCTTCATCAGCTCCACTTCATCTTCCTCCACCAGCTTTCTGATCCTATGGTACCTCATGTTTATATGCCTTGTGCGCGTATAATAGATTGGGTTCTGTGCCAACAACAGAGCACTCTGACTATCACTGAATAGTATAACCTTACTCTGCTCCACCCCCAACTCATCAATCAGCCTCCTAAGCCAAAGGGCTTCCTTTGCAGCCTCTGTTATCGCAATGTACTTGGCCTCTGTGGTAGACAAGATCGTGATTGGCTGAAGGGTTGATCTCCAAGACACTGGTCCACCATATATGTAGATGAGGTATCCAGTAGTAGACCTCCTTGTATCAAGATCACCAACATAATTTGCATCAATAAATCCTTCCAGAGGATCTGAACCTTCACACATCTTCTTAGATTGTTCTCCAAATTTTTCGGCTGCCCACTAAATACCAAACCATAATTCAATATTCCATGCAGATATCTTAATATTCATTTCAATGCTTTCCAGTGTTTCTTCCTAGGGTTAGCCATGTATCTACTAACCGTACTCACAGCATGTGCTATATCTGTTCTACAGCATACCATAGTGTACATCACACTGCCTATAGCATTTACATAAGGGATTCGTTCCATGTACTCTCTCTTCTCTTCTAACTGGGGGCACAGTAATTTGGAGAGAGTCATATGGCTCGGCAATGGCATCTCTGCAGGTTTGGCCTTCTCCATCGCAAACCTCTCCAGAATCTTCTGGACATAAATTCCTTGTAACAAATGGAGCACTCCTTTGCAACTATCACTACAAATCTCCATTCCAAGGATTTTCTCAGTTGGACCCAAATCTTTCATCTCAAATTCAGATGATAATGTCCTTTTCAACCTTTTCACAGCATCCATGCTTCTATTGGCTATGAGCATATCATCTACATACAATAATAGGTATAGGGCATCCTCCTCATCTACATCGTTGACGTAGATACAACAATCATGTTCACATCTGCTGAAATCCAGGCATAAGATAAAGCTATGAAACATTCAATACCATTGATGAGGGGATTGTTTCAAGCCATACAAAGACTTTCTAAGTAAACAAACCTTTTCTTCCTGTCCCATCTCGATGAAACCATGTAGCTACTTCATGTAGATTCTTTCCTCCAAAGTCCCATGAAGGAAGGCTGTCTTCACGTCCATCAGTTTCAATTCCATGTTATGTTGTGCCACCAGAGATAGCAAAACTCGAATAGATGTATGACAGACCACAGGAGAGAAAATTTCTATATAGTCAATCCCTTCCCTTTGTTAGTATCCCTTTGCTACCAGCCTTGCTTTGAATCTGACTCCACCTTGCTCTGAAGGTGCTTCTTTCTTTGTGAACACCCACTTTGAGCCAATAGGTTGAGCACCGTTTGAAAGATCCACCAGCTACCTTGTCTGATTCTTCTCAAGTGATTCCATCTCCTCCATCATGGCCTGCATCAATGAATCATGATCCTCACTCTCCATGGCCTCTGCATAATTCTGTGGATCTTCATTAGCAGTGATGAGTTCATAGGAGATAACTTCATCAATGCCATATCTGACCGATCTCCTAATAGTATGCTGGGGCTTGTGCAAAGCCACTCTCACTGGCACATTTCTGCTTGATGTCTGTGGCTGCTCCTACATCTCTATCTGAACTGTCGACCCTCCATGCTGATTTTCAATCTGAGATAATACTTTTCTGTCCAGCTCTACCTCAACAGAAATACTCCTGTAAATAGATGTAACCTGCATGCCATCATTCTCTGACTGGCCACCGCTGTTCACCTTTATTTTTCCAGTTCCATGTATCCCAGACCTCCTCAAGATGCTCTTCTCATCAAAGATAACATCTTTGCTGATCACTAACTTCTATGCCTAAGAGTCCCACAATAGGTACCCTTTGACTCCTTGTGGATACCCTATGAATGTCATCTTTTGAGATTTCGAATCTAATATGCTCCTTTCGGTTGCCTCCACATGTGCATAGGCTGTGCAACTAAACTTTTTTAGATGGCTAAGCTCTATCTTCTTTCCACTCTAGACATCTTCTGGAATGCCTCCGTTCAGCTTATAATGAGGGGACCTATTCATAAGAAAACAAGAAAAAATTAGAGCATCACCCCAAAAGGACTTTGGGAGTGATGTCTATAGCCTCAAACTCCGTGCCTTATCGGTCAGTGTCTGGTTCATTGTCTCCACGATACCATTCTGCTAAAGAGTCATCCTCACCGTGTAATGGCATTTGATGCCATTTTTCTTACAGTACCTCCCGAACTCTAGGCTAGTATACCCCCTCCATTGTCCGACCTCAGACACTTTACCTATTTTCCTGATTCCTTCTCTACTTCAGCTCTCTAGGCTCTGAACTGAGCAAACACCTCTAATTTTTCTCTGATTAGATAAACCCACACCATCCTTGAGAAATCATCAATGAATGTAACAAAGTATTTTGCTGCACCTCTAGCTGATATAGGAGCTCATTCCCACACATTCGAGTGTACTAAATTCAGCACTCTCTCAATGCACTTGATACTACTAGCAAACTTCACCCTGTGCTATTTGCTAAAGATACATGGCTCACAAAGATCTATGCCCTCCTTTTTTAGGACTAGGATCATACCTCTTCTGCTTAGTTCTGTAAGCCCATGGTCACTCATATGATCCATCCGATATAGTGCCACAGTCGATATAAAATCTGCTCCTCCTGTGTTGCTGCTAGCACCTCTATACTATAATTTACCACTGAGCCTTTCATTTTGTAAAGATTGTTGCTCAGTCTTCTACCTCTCATCACCACCCAAGTTTTCTTGAAAATTTTCAGACATCCACTCCCAGCTTGGCTACTAAAAGCATAACCCTGCTCCTTCAAGTAGCCTAAAGAAATCAAATTTTTTTCAACTCCGATAAATGCCTATTATTTGATAATGTACGAATGATCCCATCGTACATCCTCATCCTGATAGAGCCAATTTTAGCTACTTTGCATGGGTGATCATGTCCAAGGCTGACACTTCCACCATCGGCCTTCTGGTAGGTAGCAAACTACTTTCGATGAGAAGTATAGTGGTGCAAGCATACTGAAACTAATATCCATATAGTATCGTACTTTATAGATCCATCTGATATAACTAGCAAGTCTTCTCCACTGCTCACAGAAGATGTATCATCTTTCTTACTGGCCTTTCCTTTTTCTAATCTCAAAAGTACACAATCTCTCCTTAGGTGTCCAGGCTGATGACATATATAACATTTTAATGTCATCTTCCTCTAACCACGAGACTTTGACCTACCCTTGGATTTTCCTCTTATCTTCTCCTTTGATCTTCCCTATCATTCGTTCATAGCCAAGATCTTAGACTTAGGGTCTCCCTTGTAGATCTTCTTTCTTTGCTCATTTGATCTGAGCACACCAACAATCTCTTCATAGTTTAGGGTCTTCTTTCCATAAATTAAAGTTGTTATGAGTGAAGGAAAATCCTGATTTCTTGGGTCAGATTCGTTCAGATCTGATTGGATCGAGAGGTATATTTCAAAAATTCTCCTCTTATATTCAGATCAAATCTGACACTTTTCAGATCTGATTTATGATTTGATAATTAAGAAAATAAAACTAAATTAATTCTAAATTAATTTTTACCTTGATCTTAGAGATTTTGATTACCCATTGATGATCCTATGGAAGCTCTGAGGTTTTAAATCTAGCCACACAAGCGCTTGGCCTCTATCAGTATCCACTTGGGCTAGATCTGGAGATTTTCTCTTTTTCTTTGTTTTCTCCAAAAATTAGATCTGGATCTGATTTGGAGGATCTTCAAAACTTCTTCTAAAGATCACCTGTCGTCTCTGCAGCAGTGCTGCCTTCTTTCTTTTTCGTAAGCCTTTCTTGCTTGGCTCACACTAATCAGAAGAACCCAACTTTCTTGGGTGTGGAGAGGAGGGAGAGGGGCAGATGGTGGCATGGAGAAGGAAGAGAGACAGCCTTGGGGCATGGCTTAGATCAACTCATTAAAGTGGGTGTAGATAGGGTCTATTTATAGACTCTACTGTGCCATGCAGTGATGCATCACCCCGACCAATTGCGTTGCTTCATTTAATCAAATCTAAATCTGATTGGTGGGATGAGAAACCCACGAATTTATTCTAAGGTGGTGCCTAAGATTGGTCAAAGTCTATAGGTGAGGGTCACCTAGTTTGAATCCAACAAGCAACTTGGAGTCCCATCCGTATGGGACTCCAGCATCCCTATCCATGGGCACATGCCATCCTAGGCGTGCGCCCCCTTCTTTCCAATTTTCAGAGAGGGGACAAGCTCCTATCTGCTCTCCAATAACTGCATGACACATGGATAGATATCCAAGGGTCAAAGGTCAACATTTGACCAAGTCAAAGTACAAGAATTAGCAGATGATGAAAAATGGCATGTGTTGTCTCAAATTTATCTCATAAATTAAGACAACCCTTTTTTGACTTGGACAAGCTCCTGTCAAACTAGGTAAAGGTATCTGAGTGAGCACAAACTCATTTGGCTCAGTCGAGATAACTTTTAAGATAGAAAAAGGAGAATGTTAGGCTCAATCGTGTGCTAGCACGATTTTCTTGAACCTAATTGAATCTTATTCAAATCAATTGAATTGGGTTTATCCAATTGATGATATCTAGATCCAAATCCTTGTTTGTGTGACCCAGTTAGGTTCAGTTATGTATGGTAATGGGATATGTCATGATCTCCATCATCGACATTATCGAAACTGCATTCGATGGATCAGAACTTTTCTGATTCAAACAACTTAGAATGATCGATCATCTAAATATTCTAATTGCTCCCAAAATCCACCAGTGACACCTAGCAGCATATGGTGGCAATCCATCAAAACTGAAAATGAACCTCTCAGTGCAGCTACTTGTATGATTAAGTTCTTCTATCTTGAGCCCCGATAGATTAGGGTTAAGGTGAACTCGTCAAACCCTAATTTCTATCATATGATTTAATCATTCGATTCAAGTCCGATGTGAAAACTTTAATAGAAACTCTTTCTATTATTTCACTCTCTGCCGTGGCCATGGGCTTATGGACTTGATTCTCATGATCATCATAGGGCTGCTCCTCGTCCACCGAGGTAGATAGATTCCATCTTGGTGCAATCCAATTCCTACAATGAACATGCTATAGCTAACATACACCTCAGGGTTCCAAATGGCTAGGAGACCGAGTCATGGTGTAGTCAAACTATAACACCCTTAAGGTGAACTACTGATGCACCCCAGGTCAATGAGCCAGACACACCACTGCAGCATTGAGTCAATCATCGACGAGAAGGTAGACTTCCTTATGGCTACTCGAGGTGGTCATGCTCAGTGCCCTTATTCTCTAACGAGTACCTGTACTCTCGCTCTAGTATCTCTACACCATAGACTCAGGACTCATCTACTATAAAGAAGTGATTGTACACTAACCTTTCGGATCAATCACCATCCTTATGATGATCCTACGGTTAGGAGCATTTTATGGGTTAATGAATGAAAATTCATGTCTGAAATTTTTAACTCTTAAAAATATGAATTATCATTACCACTAACTCAAGGGATGTATCATAGACACTAAATACACTTATGTGATAGAAAATAACCCACTCTATTATTAATAGTCAAAATCATAATTTTGCCCTTAGAAGTGTATTACAAGTGTCAGCCAATTCTGGCTTCTAGGGCACTCATATCTGACTAACTCCCACTTGACCTAAAGCTAATTGGCTACAAATCTAAGTCCCATCTTCTCAAGGTGGGCTACGATCTTCTGCTGGCTTAATGGCTTTGTAAGTGGATCCGCCGCATTATCTGCGGAGTTGACTCTCTTGACCTCGACATAACCCTTCTAGAGGTAATGGCGGATGAGGTGGTATCGCTGCTCGATGTGCTTGGACTTCTGGTGAGACCTCAGCTCCTTAGCAAGGGCTATGGCGCCATAGTCGTCGCAGTACAGAGGAATGGCATCTGAAGGCATCACTCTGATCTCCATGGCAAACTTTTTGTACCAGAATGCCTTCTTCGTAGCTTTCGATGCAGCGATATATTCTGCTTCCATGGTGGAATCTACTATCACTGACTGTTTGAAACTTTTCCAACTGATAGCTCCACCATTGCACAAAATAGACTTTCAGATGTCGACTTTCGATCATCTACATCGGACATAAAGTCCGAGTTTGTATACCCTTGGACTTGGAGTTCTCCATTATCAAAGACCATCAACATATCCTTAGTTCTTCTCAAGTATTTAAGGATACATTTCATAGAAGTCCAATGTTCTTCATCTAGATTCGACTGATATCTGCTCGTGACACTCACGGCATGGGCTATATCAGGTCATATACATAACGTGGCATACATGAGGCTCCTTATTGCTGAAGCATAAGAGAACTTGCTCATGCATTCTATTTTTGCAGGTGTGCTAGGACACATCTTCTTGGAAAGATGAATGCCATGCCTGAAGGGTACTAAACCCCTCTTAGAGTTTTCCATACTAAACCTCTTTAGTACTTCCTCTATGTACATCTTTTATGAAAGTCCTTGCATCCTATTCGGTCTATCTCTATAGACCTTAATTCCTAAAATAAAGGATGTTTTTCCTAGGTCTTTCATGGAGAATTCTTTAGATAACCACATTTTTACTGTGGTCAACATGGAAATATCATTTCCGATAAGGAGGATGTCATCCATGTACAATACGAGGAAGACAACAGCGCTCCCACTGACCTTTTTAAAGACACATGGCTCCTCCACATTTTTGATGAAACCAGATATTTTGATCATATCATTAAAATGAGTGTTCCAGCTCCGATATGCTTGCTTAAGTCCATATATGGACCTTTCCAGCTTGCAAACCTTGTGATCATCATCACTGGATGTGAAACCTAGCAGCTGTTTCATATAGATATCTTCCTCAAGATATCCATTTAAAAATATCATTTTCACATCCATTTACCATATTTCATAATCGAAATAGGCTGCAACAGAAAGTAATGTGCGGATGGATTTTAGCATAGCTACTGGCAAAAAGATATCCTGATAGTCAATGCCCTCACATTGACTATAATCTTTTGCCACTAATCTAGCCTTGAATGTCTCCACATTCCCATCTACACCAATCTTTCTCTTGAAGATCCATTTACACCCAATAGGTACTATACCTTCTGGTGGATCTACCAAGGTCCAGACTTAGTTTGAGTGCATCGAGTCAATTTCTGACTTCATTGTCTCTAACCATTTCTCGGAGTCGATATCTGATATCGCCTCATTATAGGTTTTGGGATCATCATCATGAACCCCATTACCTATGATGAACATTTTCTCAACATCCTCTGAAATAGTATCTAAGTACCTCTCAGGGAGACGAAAAATTCTTTTCGATCTACGAGGTGGAGGAGGTAGTGTATGGATTGGCTTAACCTAATTTGGTTCCATTTGGTCCTTAGCTCGTTGCTCTGGTGAGACTTTCTCATCGAGCTTGATCTGCTTTTCAATGCTGCTATCTTGAATAAATTATTTTTCAAGAAAGATGGCATGTCGACTCATAATCACATTGTGATCTTCTGGAATGTAGAAATAATATCCTAATGACTCTTTAGGATATCCTATGAATCGAGCTCTAAAGGACCTAAAGTCTAACATGTCCGCTTGTTGTCTTCTGACATGAGCCGAACAATCCCAAATTCTGAGATGACTCAAACTTGGTTTCTTTCCATGCCATATCTCATATGGTATGGTAGGAACGATTTTAGAAGGAACCATATTCAGAAAGTATGTTGCTGTTAACAAACAGCATCCCTAAAGAAAATCAGGAAGGTCTGTGAAGCTCATCATGGATCAGACTATATCTAATAGGGTTCGGTTCCTCCGTTCTGAAATTCCATTGAGTTGAGGTGTTTCTAGTGGAGTCCATTGATAGATTTTGCCATTTTCTTTGAGATAGTCCAGGAATTTTCGACTAAGGTATTTGTTAGATATATGTGCCCTAGAAGCCAGAATTGGCTGACACTTGTAATACAATTCTAGGGGCAAAATTATAATTTTGACTATAATCAATAAAATGGGTTATTTTCTATCACACCTGTGTATTTAGTGTCTGTGATACATCCTTTGAGTTAATGGGAATGATAATTCATATTTTCAAGAGTTGAAAATTTAAGACATGAATAATCATTATTAACTCATAAATTGCTCCTGACCATAGGATCATCATGAGGATGGTGATTGATCCGGAAGGTTGGTGTACAATTGCTTCTCTTTAGTAGATGAGTCTTGAGTCTATGGTGTGGAGATACCAGAGTGAGAGTATAGGTACTCGTTAGAGAACGAGGGCACTGAGCGTGACCACCTCGAGTAGTCATTAGGAAGTCTACCTTCTCGTCAATGACTGACTCGATGCTGCAGTAGTGTGTCTGGTTCTTTGACCTGAGATGCATCGGCAGTTCACCTTGAGGGTGTTATAGTTTGACTACACCATTACTCGGTCTCCTAGCCATATGGAACCCTGAGGTGTATGTTGGCTATAGCATGTTCATTGTAGGAACTGGATTGCATCAAGATGGGATCTATCTACCTCGGTGGTAGAGGAGCAGCCCTATGATAATCATCAGAATCAAGTCCTGAAGCCCATGGCCATGGCAGAGTGAAATAATAGAAAGAGTTTCTATTTAGGTTTTCACATTGGACTCGAATCGAATGATTATATCATATGACAGAGACTAGGGTTTGACGAGTTTACCTTAACCCTAATCTGATCGGGGCTCAAGATAGAAGAACTTAATCACACAGGTAGCTGCACCAAGAGGTTCGCATTCAGCTCTGATGGGTTGCCACCATATACTGCTAGGTGTCACTGGTGGATTTTGGGAGCAATTAGAATGATTTAGATGATCGATCATTCTAGCTGTTCGAATCAGAAGAGTTTTGGATCCATCGAAAGGAGTTTCGATGATGTCTATGATAGAGATCATGACATATCCCATTACCATATAGAACTGAACCTAACTGGGTCACACAAACAAGGGTTTGAATCTGGTGATCATCAATTGAACTAATCTAGTTCAATTGATCTGAATGAGATTCAATTAGGTTCAAGAAAATCGTGCTAGCACTCGATTGAACCTAACGTTCTTCTTTTACTATCACAAATAAGTTGTCCTGACTGAGCCAAAGGAGTTTGTGCTCAATCAGAGGCCTTCATATGGTCTAACTGGAGGTTGTTCCAAGTTAGAGAAGGTTGTCTTATTTTATAAGACATGACCTGCCATTTTTGGTCACTTGCCATTTTTGGTCCTTTGACTTTGGTCAAAAGTTGACCTTTGACTGGTCAAATGTTGACCATAGACACTTTGACTTTTGTCCATGTGTCACGCACCTATTGGAGAACTGGTGGGGGCCTGTCCCCCTACCAGAACCTAGCAAGGAGGAGGGCGCACGCCACCCTAGGCGTGCGCCCAAGTTGGAGGCGCCTTGGAGTCCTTGTTGGACAAGGACTCCACCTCCCTTTTGGATTCCAATCAGAGTTCTACTAAGAATCCAGTTTGACTGGTCTTAGGCACCCTCTAAGGAGGAATCCAGGGGACTCTATTCCAACCAATCAGATTTAGATCTGATTTCACAAAGGGTTGTGATTGGTTGAGAATAAGAGGAGTTGGATCACGCTTAGTCTATAAATAAGACCCTGCGCCCAACTCAGATTCTAATGCAATTCAATAGAGATTTCCCACGCCCCAAGGCTGCTTCTCTCCTCTTCCTCCATGCCTAAACTTCTCCTCCTTCTCCTCTCCACGTCCAAAAGAGTTTTGGATTTTGGTTGGTGCATTCCAGATCAAAAGAAAGGCGATCAAAAGAAGAAGGCTGCACTGCTGCAAAGGACGACTGCTGATCTTCAAAAGGAGTTTTGAAGATCCTCCAGATCAGATCCAGATCTGATTTTTGGAGGCGTGATAGAGAAGAAGAGGATCTCCAGATCCAACCCGAGTGGATACCGGTAGAGGCCAGGCGCTTGCGTGGCTAGATCCAGAACCTTCCGCTGCAATCAGGATCATCTACAGGGTAATAGGATTACCCAAATCAGGTAAATTAAATTTGATTTAATTTATCTTATTTTATTTTATTTATTAAAATAATAAGAATCAGATCTGAAACATATCAAGATCTGATTAGGATCAAGAGAAAAATTTTTGAAATATATCTCTTGATCTGATCAGATCTGGACGAACCTGGACCGGGAAATCAGGATTTCCCTTCAACTGGTATCAGAGCCATGGTTCTAAATTGTTTAGATCTGATTTTAATTTTATTTTAATTAGAAAATAAAGTGATTTTAGATGTCACATGAGATGTGATCAGATCTGAAATCAAAAAAATTAAAATTAAATGATTTGGATCTAAGAACATGAAGATATGCATGACTAGTTCTAGAATAGAATAGTTCTATAGAATAGTTTTGCATGTCTTTGATTTAATCTGATTAAATCATATTTTAGATCTTCTTATTTACTATTTTTTGATATTATAAGTGTTATAATAACATCTGATAAAGCAGCAAATAAAAATTATTTAATTTTAAATATCATATGAGATATGATTGATGCATGTCTAGACTAGTTGTAGAATAGTTCTACATAATTATCTAGATTAGAATTTATTTTGATTAGATCAATTTAAATCTAATTTTTTAGATTATTATGAGATAATTTAGATCTGAAAACATGCATGATTTGATACATGAGATGTATGCAAAATATGCCTTGATTAGATCTAAATTTGTATATGAGATATATGATATAGATCTATACTGTTTTGTAGATTTACATGTTCCTGATTAAGGCGTTCCTCTTGGCCGTCCGGTCATAAGAACGAAGAAGGGTTTAAAGGCCCTCTCTTCCCATTCGATGGGGTGTTCTTATGACGTGTAGGGGTGCTGCGTGTTCGTCCTTAATCAGAAACCCAAAACTTACTTTCTGCAAAACCCTAGATCCTGAAACCCTAGGATTTATTGTGCATATTTTGTTTATGAACCCAACTTAATTAAGAATTAAGTTTATGGAATATTAATTAGGTCTAAAATTGAGAATTTCAGATCTAAGAATTTCATAATACTGGGTTCGGGCTTGGGTAGCTCAATTAGGTCTAAGCGGTTGATCAAACCGAATCAAGAGTTGGTTAGATGGGATCAACAATGCTTAAATTGACCAGCCTAATAGGATTAAGTGTGGGTCAAGATCGAGTCACGATCAAGCAAGACCTAATTAGGCTCAGAGGTTAGAGTTTGGATTGTAGGCTAACCCAATTGGTTCTGACTCAACAATTTGGTGTCTAAGGTATGTTTGCAATAGACGACCGACTGGTTTTTAATTGGAAGCTACTCGACCTGAATGCGTTCTTGTGCGAGTTAACGGCATATTCCTTCCACCGGTCTCACTTACCTGGCCATATCTGTTGACACAGTTCTAATTTGAGGTGGTCAATAATCCGAGCTGACCCATGCCACTAGGTTAGTCATAATTGTTATGACTAAGCCAAGTCTAGTTTAATGAGACCTAAATCAATTCTCCCTAAGAAAAGATTAAGTCTGAGGTCTTCCACCATTGTAGATGTGCGGGCCCTTCTCGGGGTTGATTGTTCTCGATTGAATACAGTGGCTCAGTTGCATTGGGAATATGCAACCATGTCTATTAGGCATTGGATGCTATGGGCTGGAGGATGAGTTGGGCTCAATATTTTGGATACGGTGAGAGACCCAATTAGGAACCCAGTCCATGCAAATGGTGGGTCTGACTTAACTAAGGAGTGGATCAATATTCCGGATACGGTGAGATTCATGAATTAGAGACCAAGTTTGGGTGCACCATGATTAGAGAATCATTGAACAAGAGTTGTTCACTCATTGGCTAACCCATCACCAATAACTATTAGGTTAGGTGATGAGTCAGTTGGTGAGACCGCACCACCCACTAGAAATCATCAATCGCGGAGATTTTCGCATCTCTACAGAGAGAGTGTAGGGATCCGAGAAAATAGTAGAAGCTAATTTGTTTAAAAATAAAATCCCTAAACAAATTGGTCAAGTCAAAATTACAATATCTAACTAGAATCTTTGACTCTCTACAGAAATATGTCTGCATCAAACCCATTGGCACGTATCCTAGACACACATAGACTGACTGGACCTAATTATAAAGATTGGCTCAGGAACTACAAAATTGTTTTAGGTTCAGAGAAGTTAACACATGTTTTGGACCAGGACCCACCCACCTGACCAGCTCGTCCATCCACTGAACAGAGAGCGTCTCTGGAAAAATGGATTGATGAAGACAATAAGGCCAGATACTACATGTTGGGCTCGATGTCTGATGAGCTCCAGCACCAACATGAGGATATCGGGACTGCTCGCCAAATGTTGGCTCACCTGCAGGAGATGTTTGGTGAACAGAGTCGCGCAGCCAAATATCAAGTCACAAAACGACTTTTTAAGGCTAAGATGCGTGATGGGCAGTAAGTCCAAGATCACTGTCTGACAATGATCAAGGACATGGAAGAGCTTGAGAAGCTCGGTGTGAAGTTGGACTTGAATCTGCAGAATGATATTATTCTGCAATCCTTGACTGATGCATTTGGGCAATTCATCACGAATTACCACAAGCATAAACTTCAAAATTCCTTGGCCGAGTTGATGAATATGCTGGTTACCGCTGAGCTTTCAATGAATAGTTCTACAGGCTCAGTTCTTGCTATGGAATGGACTTCTTCCAAAAGAAAGTCTTATGGAAAGAAAAAGAAGTCTGTGAAAAAGCAAAAGGTGGAAGGATCAAAGAAGAAGAAGACAGAATCGAAGAAAAAGGCTGATGGCAAAGGAAAGTGTTTCCATTGCAACAGCGACGGCCATTGGAAGCGGAACTGCCCTACTTACCTGGCCACCCTGAAGAACAAGAAGGAAGGTCCTTCTGGAGGTATGCTAGTTATTGAGTCTAACCTTACGATTTTTTCTGCATCCAATTGGGTGCTTGACTCTGGTTCTAGTGCTCATCTGTGCACTTCTATGCAGGGGTCTTGAGGATAGCAGGAGGCTGAGGGATGGAGACATGATCCTACGCATCGGTAATGGAGCAAGAGTTGCTGCAGTAGCCGTGGGAACATACCTCTTCGATTACCATCTGGTTTAGACTTAGTTTTAAAAGACTTTATTATGTGCCTGCAGCTAGCAGGAATTTGATTTCTGTTTCATGCTTAGCACAAGAAGGTTATGTGATCACCTTCTTTAAGGACCATTGTAACATTCTTTATGAAAGAAATAAAATTGCAAATGGTTTCCTAGTTAATGGTCTTTATCAGTTGCATATTGATGTACCTATTTTAACTATTGAGCAAAACGTGAATGCCAAACGACCTAGGGATAGTCTAAACGATAGATATCTATGGAACCTGATATTAGGTCATGTAGCAGAAGATAAGATTAACAAATTGGAGAAAAATGGGCTATTGAGTCCATTGACTATTGAGTCATATCCAACTTGTGAATCTTGTCTTCAAGGCAAAATGACTAAACTCCCTTTTGTTGGACATGGGGAGAGGGCCACAGATCTCCTTGCCCTAGTACATACAGATGTGTGCGGCCCATTTGATGTACCGGCTAGAGACAATTTTATCTACTTCATTACCTTTACCGATGATCTGTCTAGGTATGGGTATGTGTATCTTATGAGACATAAGTCTGAAGCTTTTGAAAAGTTCAAAGAATTCAGACATGAAGTAGAAAAATAAACTGGAAAACCCATTAAGGTTCTTCGATCAGATCGAGGAGGTGAATACCTTAGCCGGAAATTCTTAGACTATCTTAAGCAAAATGGCATAGTCTCTCAATGGACTCCACCAGGAACACCTCAACTCAACGAGTTTCAGAACGGAGAAATCGGACTCTATTGGATATGGTTCGATCCATGATGAGCTTCACAGACCTCCCTGATTTCCTTTGGGGACATTCATTATTAACTTCAATTTATCTATTGAATAGGGTTCCCTCTAAAACCGTTCCTACCACACCGTATGAGATATGGCACGGTAAGAAACCAAGTCTGAGTCATCTCAGAATTTGGGGTTGTCCGGCTCATGTCAAAAGACAACAAGCGGACAAGTTAGAGTTTAGGGTCTTCAGAGCTCGATTCATAGGATATCCTAAAGAGTCATTAGGATACTATTTCTACATTCCAGAAGACCATAATATGATTGTGAGTCAACATGCCATCTTTCTTGAAAAATAGTTTATTCAAGATAGCGGCATTGGAAAACAGATCAAGCTTGATGAGAAAGTCTCACAAGCAGAACGAGCTAAGGACCAATTGGAACTAAATCAGTTTGAGCCAATAAAAATACTACCTCCTCCACCTCATAGATCGAAAAGAGTTTCCCATCCCCCTGAAAGATACTTAGGTATTGTTTCAGAGGATGTAGAGGAAATGTTCCTCATAGGTAATGGTTCTCATGGTGATGATCCCAAAACCTACAACGAGGCGATATCAGATATCGACTCCGAGAAATGGCTTGAGGCAATGAAGTCAGAAATCGACTCGATGCACTCAAACCAAGTCTGGACCTTGGTAGATCCACCGAAGGTATAGTACCTATTGGGTGTAAATGGATCTTCAAGAGAAAGATTGGTGCAGATGGGAATGTGGAGACATTCAAGGCTAGACTGGTGGCAAAAGGTTATAGTCAACGTGAAGGCATTGACTATTAGGATACCTTTTCCCGGTAGCTATGCTAAAATCCATCCGCACATTGCTTGCTGTTGCAGCCTATTTCGATTATGAAATATGGCAAATGGACGTAAAAACGGCATTCCTGAATGGATATCTTGAGGAAGATATCTATATGGAACAGCCGCTAGGTTTCACATCCAGTGATACTGATCACAAGGTTTGCAAGCTGCAAAGGTCCATATATGGACTTAAGCAAGCATCTCGAAGCTGGAACACTCATTTCAATGATGTGATCAAAAAGTTTGGTTTCATCAAAAATGAAGAGGAACCATGTGTTTTCAAAAGGGTCAGTGAGCGCTGTTGTCTTCCTCGTATTGTACGTGAATGACATCCTCCTTATTGGGAATGATATTCCCATGTTGACATCAGTCAAGATGTGGTTGTCCAAGGAATTCTCCATGAAAGACCTAGGTGAAGCATCCTTTATTCTATTCTAGGAATTAAGGTCTATAGGGATAGACCGAATAGGATGCTAGGACTTTCACAGAAGATGTACATAGAGGAAGTACTAAAGAGGTTTAGTATGAAAAACTCTAAGAGGGGATTTATACCTTCAGACATGGTATTCATCTTTCCAAGAAGATGTGCCCCAGCACACCTGAGGAAATAGAACGCATGAGCAAGATCCCTTATGCTTCTGCAATAGGGAGCCTCATGTATGCCATGCTATGTATACGACCTGATATAGCCCATGCTGTGAGTGTCACAAGCAAATATCAGTCAAATCCAGGTGAAGAACACTGGACTTCTGTGAAATGTATCCTTAAGTACTTGAGAAGAACTAAGGATATGATGTTGGTCTTTGGTAATGGAGAACTCGAAGTTCAAGGATACATAGACTCAGACTTTATGTCTGATATAGATGATCGAAAGTCGACATCTGGAAGTCTGTTTGTATGCAATGATGGAGCTGTCAGCTGGAAGAGTTCCAAGCAAACTGTGATAGCAGATTCCATCATGGAAGCAGAATATATAGCTGCATCAGAGGCTGCAAAGGAAGCGTTCTGGTACAAGAAGTTTGCTGCAGAAATTGGAGTAATGCCATCAGATGCCATTCCTCTTTACTACGACAACAATGGCACCATATCCCTTGCTAAGGAGCCGAGGTCTCACCAGAAGTCCAAGCACATTAAGCGGCGATATCATCTCATCCGCGATTACCTTGAGAAAGGTTACGTTGAGGTCAAGAGAGTCAACTCCGCAGATAATGTGGCAGACCCACTTACAAAGCCTTGGGAAATAGAAGATCGAAGCCCACCTTAGAAGATGGGACTTAGATTGTAGACCAATTGCTTTAGGACAAGTGGGAGATTGTTAGATATATTGTGCCCTAGAACAAGAATTGGCTGACACTTGTAATACACATCTAGGGCAAAATTGTAATTTTGACTATAATCAATAAAATGGGTTATTTTCTATCACATATGTGTATTTAGTGTCTGTGATACATCCTTTGAGTTAATGGTAATGATAATTCATATTTTCAAGAGTTGAAAATTTAAGACATGAATAATCATTATTAACTCATAAAATGCTCCTGACCATAGGATCATCACGAGGATGGTGATTGATTCGAAAGGTTGGTGTACAATCGCTTCTCTTTAGTAGATGAGTCTTAAGTCTACGGTGTGGAGACATCGGAGCGAGAGTACAGATACTCGTTAGAGAACGAGGGCATTGAGCGTGACCACCTCGAGTAGTCATTAGGAAGTCTACCTTCTCGTCAATGACTTACTCAATGCTGTAGTAGTGTGTCTGGTTCTTTGACCTGAGATGCATCGGCAGTTCACCTTGAGGGTGTTATAGTTTGACTACACCATTACTCGGTCTCCTAGCCATATGGAACCCTGAGGTGTATGTTGGCTATAGCATGTTCATTGTAGGAACTGGATTGCATCAAGATGGGATCTATCTACCTCGGTGGTAGAGGAGCAGCCCTATGATAATCATCAGAATCAAGTCCTGAAGCCCATGGCCATGGCAGAGTGAAATAATAGAAAGAGTTTCTATTTAGGTTTTCACATTGGACTCGAATCGAATGATTATATCATATGACAAAGACTAGGGTTTGACGAGTTTACCTTAACCCTAATCTGATCAGGGCTCAAGATAGAAGAACTTAATCACACAGGTAGCTGCACCGAGGTCGCATTCAGCTCTGATGGGTGCCACCATATACTACTAGGTGTCACTGGTGGATTTTGGGAGCAATTAGAATGATTTAGATGATCGATCATTCTAGCTGTTTGAATCAGAAGAGTTCTGATCCATCGAAAGGAGTTTCGATGATGTCTATGATAGAGATCATGACATATCCCATTACCATAATAGAACTGAACCTAACTGGGTCACACAAACAAGGGTTTAATCTGGTGATCATCAATTGAACTAATCTATTCAATTGATCTGAATAGATTCAATTAGGTTCAAGAAAATCGTGCTAGCACTCGATTGAACCTAACGTTTCTTCTTTTATTATCAAAACAAATAAGTTGTCCTGACTGAGCCAAAGGAGTTTGTGCTCAACAAGGCCTTTCATATGGTCTAACTGAGGTTGTCCAAGTTAGAGAAGGTTGTCTTATTTTATAAAGAATGACCTGCCATTTTGGTCACCTGTCATTTTTGGTCCTTTGACTTTGGTCAAAAGTTGACCTTACTGGTCAAATGTTGACCAAGACACTTTGACTTTTTGTCCACGTGTCATGCACCTATTGAGAACTGGTGGGGGCCTGTCCCCCTGCCAGAACCTAGCAAGGAGGAAGGCGCTGCCACCCTAGGCGTGCGCCCAAGTTGGAGCGCCTTGGAGTCCTTGTTGGACAAGGACTCCACTCTCCTTTTGGATTCAATCAGAGTTCTCTAAGATCCAGTTTGACTGATCTTAGGCGCCCTCTAAGAGCAATCCAGGACTCTATTCCAACCAATCAGATTTAGATCTGATTTGCACAAAGGTTTGATTGGTTGAGAATAAGAGGAGTTGGATCACGCTTAGTCTATAAATAGACCCTGCGCCCAACTCAGATTCTAATGCAATCAATAGATTTCCATGCCCCAAGGCTGCTCTCTCCTCTTCCTCATGCCTAAACTTCTCCTCCTTCTTCTCTCCACATCCAAAAAGTTTGGATTTTTGGTTGTGCGTTCCAGATCAAAGAAAGGCGATCAAAAGAAGTAGGCTGCACTGCTGCAAAGGACGACTGCTGATCTTCAAAAGAAGTTTTGAAGATCCTCCAGATCAGATCCAGATCTGATTTTTGGAGACGTGATAGAAAAGAAGAGGATCTCTAGATCCAACCCGAGTGGATACCGATAGAGGCCAGGTGCTTGCGTGGCTAGATCCAGAACCTTCCACTGCAATCAGGATCATCTACAGGGTAATAGGATTACCCAAATCAGGTAAATTAAATTTGATTTAATTTATCTTATTTTATTTTATTTATTAAAATAATAAGAATTAGATCTGAAATATTTTAAGATCTAATTGGAATCAAGAAAAAATTTTTTGAAATATATCTCTTGATCTGATCAGATCTGGACGAACCTGGATCGAGAAATCAGGATTTTCTTTCAGTATTCACCTCCTTGATCTGATCGAAGAACCTTAATGAATTTTCCAATTTGCTTTTCTACTTCATGTCTAAATTCTTTGAACTTTTCAAATGCTTCAAACTTGTATCTTATAAGATACACATACCCATACCTTGATAAATCATCGGTAAAGGTTATGAAGTAGACTAAGTTGCCTCTAGCTGGCACATTAAATGGGCCGCACACATCTGTATGTACTAGGGCAAGAAGATCTGTGGTCCTTTCCCCATGTCAAACAAAAGGGAGCTTGGTCATTTTGCCATGAAGATAGGATTCACAAATTGGATATGACTTGAAAGTCAATGGACTCAATAGCCCAAATTTTTCCAATTTTTTAACCCTATCTTCTGCTATATGACCTAATCTTAGGTGCCATAGATACTTATCATTAGGACTATCCCTAGGATGTTTTGATTTTATGGTATTCACATTTTGCTCAAACTTGAAAATAGATACATCAACATGTAACTGATAAAGACCATTAATAAGAAAACTACTTGCAATTTTATTTCTTTCATAAAGAATGTTACAATGGTCCTTAAGAAAACTAATTACATAGCCTTCTAATGTAAGGCAAGAAATAGAAATTAAATTTCTGCTTGTTGCAGGCATATAATAATAGTATTTTAATACTAAGTCTAAACCCAATGGTAGTCGAAGAGGGTATGTTCCCACGGCCACGGCAGCAACCCTTGCTCTATTTTCAATGCATAGGACCATATCACCATCCCTCAACCTCCTGCTATCCTCAAGATCCAACATAGAAGTGCACAAGTGAGCACTAGAACCAGAGTCAAGCATCCAACTGGATGTAGAAGAAACCATAAGGTTAGACTCAATAATGAGCATACCTCTAGAAAGACCTACCTCCTTCTTCTTTAGAGTGGCCAGGTAAGTAGGGCAGTTTCGCTTCCGATGGCCGTCATTGTTGCAATGGAAATACTTTCCTTTGTCAGCGGTCTTCTTCTTTGGCTCTGTCTTTTTCTTCTTTCCTCCTTCCATCTTTTGCTTTTTTACAAACTTCTTCTTCTTTTCAAAAAACTTTCTCTTGGAAGAAGTCCGTTCCATAGCAAGCACTAAGCCTTTAGAACCTTTCATGGAAAGCTTAGTGGTAACCAGCATGTTCATAAGTTTAGCCAAGGAGTTTTGAAGTTTATGCATGTGGTAGTTCATAATGAACTGCCCATACGCATCGATCAAGGATTGCAGAATTATGTCATTCTACAGATCCAAGTCTAACCTCACTTTGAGCTTCTCAAGCTCTTCCAAGTTTTTGATCATCATCAGACAATGATCTTGGACTGACTGCCCATCGTGCATCTTAGCCTTGAATAGTCGTTTAGTGTCTTGATACTTGGCTGCACGACTCTGTTCACCAAACATCTTCTGTAGGTGAGCCAACATTTGGCGAGCAGTTTTGATATCTTCATGTTGGCGCTGAAAATCATCAGACATCAAGCCCAACATGTAGTATCTAGCCTTATTATCTTCGTCAGTCCACTTATCTAGAGATGCTCTCTGTTCAGTGGATGGACGAGCTGGTAAGGTGGGAGGGTCCTGATCCAATACATGAGTTAACTTCTTAAAATCGAAAATAATTTTGAAGTTCTAGAGCTAATTCTTGTAATTTGGTTCGGTCAGTCTATGGGTGTCCAGGATTCGTGCTAGTGGATTGGATGCAAACATCTCTCTATAGAGAGTCAAAGTTTCTAGTTAGATATTGTAATTAAGATTTAACCAATTTGTTTAGAAATTTTATTTTTAAATAGATTAGCTCCCACTATTTTTCGGATCTCTACACTTTCTCTATAGAGATGTAAAAATCTTCACGATTATTAATTTCTAGTGGGTGGTGCGGTCCCACCGACTTACTCATCACCTCACTGAATAGTTATTGGTGATGGATTAGGCAATGGATGAACAACTCTTGTTCAATGATTCTCTAATGATGGTGCACCCAAACTTGGTCTCTAATTCATAAATCTCACCGTGTGTGGAATATTGATCCACTCCTTAGTTAAGTCAGACCCACCATTTGCATAGATTGAATTCCTAATTGAGTCTCTCACCGTATCTAGAATATTGAGCCCAATTCATCCTCCAACCTATAGCATCCGATGCCCAATAGACATGGTTGCATCTTCCCGGTGCAACTAAGCCACTATAACCAGCCAAGAATAATCAACCTCGGGAAGGGCCCGTACATCTACAATGGTGGAAGACCTTTGACTTAATCTTTTCTTAGGAAGATTTGATTTAGGTCTCATTAAACTAGACTTGACATAGTCATAACCATTATGACTAACCTAATGGCATGGGTTAGCTCGGATTATTGACCACCTCAGATTAGAACTGAGTCAACAAACATGGCCAGGTAAGTGAGACCGGTGGAAGGGATATGCCATTAACTCGATAAGAATGCATTCGAGTCGAGTAACTCGTAATTAAAAATCGATCGATCGTATCTTCCAAACTTATCTTAGGCACCAAATTATTGAGATAGAACCAATCGGGTTAGCCTACAATCCAGACTCTAACCACTGAGCCTAATTAGGTCTTCACTTGATCGATCACTCACGTGACTCGATCTTGACCCAGACTTAATCCTATTAGGCTGGTCAACTTAAGCAGTGTTGATCCCATCTAACCAACTCTTGATTCGTTTTGGTCAATCGTTAGACCTAATTGAGCTACCCAAGCTCGAACCCAGATTTATGAATATGTCTTAGATCTAAAATTCTTAATTTTAGACCAAATTGATATTTCATAAACATAATTCTTAATTAAGTTAGGGTTCTTAAACAAAACATGTGAAAAGATCCTAGGGTTTCAGGATCTTTTACAGAAAGTAAGTTTTCAATTTTTGATTAAGGACGAACGTGCAGCACCCCTACACATTATAAGAACACCCCATCGGATGGGAGGAGAGGGTCTTTATGCCCTACTTTGTTCTTTTGACCGGACGGCCAAGGGGAATGCCTTAATCAGAAATACAACTAATCTATAAAAATAAATTAGATCTAAGCATATATCTGATATAAAAGATAGATCAAATTAAAACATGTTTTGTATATATCACATATATCATGCATGCATGCTTTTCAGATCTAAATTATTTCATAATTACTTGAAAAATTAAATTTAAATTCGATCATATCAAATAAAATTTAATCTAGATCTATTTACAGAACTATTCTATAATTAGTCTAAACATGGAACTATCATATCTCATATGAAGAATTAATTTTATTTTATTTTTTATTTTTAGATTTGATTATAACATTTATAATATCAGAATATAGAAAGTAAATAGATCTAAAAATTATTTTTAATCAAACAAAAATTATGATCAAACTAGACTACACATAGAACAATTCTATTCCTAGTCTAGTTATGTATCTCATACATATTAGATCTAAATTAATTTATTTTAATTTTTTAATTTTCTAATTTTAGATCTAATCATATCTCATGTGATATCTAAAATCACTAATTAATCAAATTAAATCAGATCTAAAAAAAAAATTTATAAGAATCTGGCTCTAATACCAGTTGAAGGGAAATTCTGATTTTTCGGATCAGATTCGTTCAGATCTGATTGGATCAAGAGGCATATTTCAAAAATTCTTCTCTCATATCCAAATTATATCTGACACTTTTCAAATCTAATTTATGATCTGATAATTAAAAAAATAAAAATAAATTAATTCTAAATTAATTTTTACCTTGATCTTGGGTAATCTGATTACCCATTGATGATCCTGCGGAAGCTCTAAGATTCTGAATCTAGCCACGCAAGTGCCTAGCCTCTACCGGTATCCACTTAGGCTAGATCTGGAGATCTTCTCCTTCTCTTTTTTTTCTTCAAAAATTAGATCTGGATCTAATTTGGAGGATCATCAAAACTTCTTCTGAAGATCACCCATCGTCTCTGCAGCATTGCTGCCTTTTTCCTTTTTCGTCAACCTTTCTTGCTTGGCTCATCCTAATCAGAAGAACCCAACATTCTTGGGCATGGAGAGGAGGGAGATGGGTAGATGGTGGCATGGAGAAGGGACAGAGACAGCCTTAGGGTGTAGCTTAGATCAACTCATGAAAGTGGGCGCAGACAAGGTCTATTTATAGACTCTACTGCGCCATGCAGTGCTGCATCACCCCGCCAATCGCATTGCTTCATTTAATCCAATCTAAATCTGATTAGTGGTATGAGAGACCCATGGATTCATTCTAAGATGGTGCCTAAGATTGGTCAAAGCCTATAGGTGAGGGTCACCTAGTTTGAATCCAACAAGCAACCTGGAGTCCCATCCGTATGGGACTCCAACATCCCTATCCATAGGCGCATGCCATCCTAGGCGTGCATCCCCTTCTTTCCAATTTCCAGAAAGAGGACAAGCCCCTATCTACTCTCTAATAAGTGCATGACACATGGGTAGATGTCCAAGGGTCAAAGGTCAATGTTTGACCAAATCAAAGTACAAGAATTAGCAGGTGACGAAAAATGGCTGGTGTTGTCTCAAATTTAACTCATAAATTAAGACAACCCTTTTTTAACTTGTACAAGCTCCAGTCAAACCAGGTAAAGGTACCTGAGTGAGTACAAACTCATTTGGCTCAGTCGAGATAACTTTTAAGATAGAAAAAAGAGAATGTTAGGCTCAATCGTTTGCTAGTACGATTTCCTTGAACCTAATTGAATCTTATTTAAATCAATTGAATTAGATTAGTCCAATTGATGATTTTCAGATCCAAACCCTTGTTTGTGTGATCTACTTTGGTTTAGTTCTATATGGTAATGGGATATGCATGATCTCCATCATCGATATCATCGAAACTCCTTTCGATGGATCAGAACTTTTTTTATTCAAACAACTTAGAATGATTGATCATCTAAATCATTCTAATTACTCCCAAAATCCACCAGTGACACCTAGCAGCATATGGTTGCAACCTATCAAAATTGAAAATGAACCACTCGATGTAGCTACTTGTATGATTAAGTTCTTCTATCTTGACCTCCGATCAGATTAGGGTTAAGGTGAACTCGTCAAACCCTAATTTCTATCATATGATTTAATCATTCGATTCATGTCCGATGTGAATACTTTAATAGAAACTCTTTCTATTATTTCACTCTCTGCCATGGCCATGGGCTTATGGACTTGATTCTCATGATCATCATAGGGCTGCTCCTCATCCACCAAGGTAGATAAATTCCATCTTGGTGCAATCCAATTCCTATAATGAATATGCTATAGCCAACATACACCTCAGAATTTCGAATGGCTAGGAGACCGAGTCATGGTGCAGTCAAACTATAACACCCTCAAGATGAACTGCTGATGCAACTCAGATCAAAGAACCAGACACACCACTGCAGCATCGAGTTAGTTATCGATGAGAAGGTAGACTTTCCTATGACTACTCGAGGTGGTCACGCTCAGTGCCATCATTTTCTAACGAGTACGTATACTCTCGCTTCGATGTCTCCACACCATAGACTCATGATTCATCTACTATAAAGAAGCGATTGTACTCTAACCTTCCAGATCAACCACCATCCTCATGATGATCCTACGGTCAGAAGCATTTTATAGGTTAATGAATGAAAATTCATGTCTTAAATTTTCAACTCTTAAAAATATGAATTATCATTACCACTAACTCAAGGGATGTATCACAGACACTAAATACAGTTATGTGATAGAAAATAACTCACTTTATTATTAATAGTAAAAATTATAATTTTGCCCTTAGAAGTGTATTACAAGTGTCAGCCAATTCTGGCTTCTAGGGCACTCATATCTGACAATGAGACCATCATACGAAACTAGGAGAGAACATAATAGTAGCAATGCCCGATCCTCATCGTCGATCTTCACATCCAATCTCATCACCTTAGAACACACCTGATTGAACCTTTGGATATGTGCAACAAAACTTCCACCTTCGGGCATCCTCAGACTATACAGTTATTTCTTCAACCATAGCTTGTTCATGAAGTTCTTCCCCATGTATGTGTTCTCTAGTCTCTCCCAGCGCCCCTTTCCTGTAGTCTCAGTGCAAATCTCAGGCAAAATCTGATCGACCAAGCACATTCAGATTGTGCTAAAAGTAATTTCCTCCAACTCTTTCCAATCCTCAACACTGATCTTTTTTGGCCTTTCTTTTGTCAAGACCTTGTAAATCCTCTACTAAACCAACAAGTCCTTTACTCTTTGCTACCATAGGGTAAAGTTTTTCTTACCATCGAACTTCTCAAAATCCACCTTGAATCTAGTTGATCCCATGACTTGAAACAAGTCAAGAATAGATCCCTAACACCCTTTATGATTACACACTAGTAAAACTATCCTTCACATAAAATCTAACTAGCCCTAGATCCTCTTTCCAAACTTCTGTATCACCATTCCTCCGTATAATCTCCACCTCAATCTAGAGACAACCATGAAGCAAACTAAAAGTTTTTAGGATAAAACCTGGTGTAACAAATCCTGGATGTAGTAAACCCTAGGTGTCTTCCTTCCTTCCATGCAACACCACTTTGATACCAAATGTTAAGAATATGCGCTCTTCCCACATGGATTGACGTGGCCATTGATGATTAACCAAGCAATAAAAAGGTACTTCTTAGAGATTTTTGCAGAAGCATGATTAAATAAATCAAGGAATATAGAAGAAGAGAAGAAGAGAACTTTGGGAGAAAAGATCTTTTATTCGGTATATTTCAGCACCCCTAAAACCTTGACCTATTTCTAGTATATATACTTTACAAAGGGTCAAGCCCAAGCTTATAGAAAAACTCTCCAAACCTAAATAATCCATGTATATAAATAATAATCCACAAAAATTGAGTCGACCAAGTTTCAGACTGAATTGGCTAACTAGCAACTTGATTAGCTCAGTCGGACTAACCTGTGACTTGGTTGGCTCAATCCTAGATTGAGCCGACCCAGTTGTGTACCGTGCCAATAGTCCAAAAATACTGCTTTCTATCTAGATTTTCCTTTAAGACCTAGCCGACCCAGTTTTGAACTAAGTCGACCCAGTTTCTAATTGAGCCGACTCAGTCTCAGAGTGAGTCGGCCCAATGTCTGAACTTTACTATTGAGACTAATTCTTCTTTTGGCTCGCTCGCATCTTTTCATGACCTATCTTCTCATATTTTTAAGACATGGGAGTACTACTTTTGAGCTCACAGGTAATCGATTCGAAAAGTTGGTGTATGATCACTTTCTTAGGATAGATGAGTCTTGAGTCTACGGTGTGGGGACACCAGAGCGAGAGTATAAGTGCTCATTAGGAAACAAGGGTACTAAGTGTGACCACCTCGAGCAGTCATAAGGAAGTCTACCTTCTCATCGATGACTAGCTTGATGCTGTAGTGGTATGTCTGGCTATTTGATATGAGGTGCATCGGTAGTTCATCTTAAGGATGTTATAGTTTGACTACACCATAACTCGATCTTCTAGCCATTTAGAATCCTGAGGTGTATATTGGCTATAGCATATTCATTGTAGGAATTGGATTGCACCAATAAGGGATCTATCTACCTTGGTAGATGAGGAGTAGCCCTATGTTGATCATGCGATCGAGTCCTTAAGCCCATGGCCATGGTAGTGTGATGTTGATAGAAAGAGTTTCTATTATGATTTTACATCGAACTCAAATCGAATGATTAATTCATATGACAGATGTTGGGTTTCACGAGTTCACCTTAACCCTAATCCTATCGGAGCTCAAGATAGAAGAATCTAATCACATAGGTAGCTACACCAAGAGGTTCACTTTCAATTCTGATGGTCTACCATCATATACTGCTAGGTGTCATTGGTGGATTTTGGGAGCAATTAGAATGATCTTAATGATCGATCATTCTAATTAAGTCAGTTAGAAAAGTTCTGATCCATCAAAAGATGTTTCGATGATGTTGATGATAGAGATCATGACATGTCTCATTACCATTTAAAACTAAATCTAATTGGGTTATACAAATAAGGGTTTGGGTTTGAATATGATCAATTGGACTAACACAGTTCGATTGATTTGAATTAGATCCAATCAGGTTCAAGAAAATCATGCTAGCACACGATTGAGCTTGACATTCTCCTTCTGTAGTTTTTCCGATCTATCTCTATTGAGTCAAATTTGATTTGACTCATCCCTAGATTATAAAAATATTTATTTTCATCTAGCTGGAACTTGTTCAGGTTAGATTAACTTTTAGAAATAAATTCATTCTAAAATGCAATTGGACTATGGTCAATAGTTGACCCAATTGAGAGAATTGAGGATCATAAGATTAGAGGCTTCTATAAATTTTTTTAGGAATATTTTTCCTTCAATTATTGGATATGTGATAGGGCTTGAGTCATGCTATGAGTGAGCTAAATTTGGTGATTTTTGTAGGTTCTTAGATTGGGTTAAGATAGAGTTAGATTTGTATCAAACTCTTGAGGGAAGAGTCCTAGGCACCCTGGACTCTTCTTCATCCCTTCATGCCACCACCTTTGGAGATGTTTTCAGTCAACCAAACCTGATAGAAATCATGTTGGGGACATGGGCTATCAGCTATAGAGTCCTAAGTTATCAAACAATTTGATTGCTTGATGAAATGGGACTCTAAGGTGGTGCAGGAGTCTTATTAAAGACCCTACACCATAGGGCTTTAATCCTTTGATCACCATGCCCATATGCTGCAGCCATAAACCTCCTCCATGCCACATCTAGAGTTACTCCCCCTCTTCTCCATGTGTACACCAGAGTTGGTGAGGTTTCAACGGTCAAAAGTTGAGAAAAGCTGAAGATAAAACAAGATAGGGCGATCTAGATCAAGAGATAGGGTGCTGCCATCAATGTTTGTTTGAAGGCTTCACAAATTAGATCCAAATCTAATCTTTTAGGATTAGATCTACAAGGAGAGTGCATCTAGATCTTGACTGAGTGGACTCTAGTAGAGGCCAGGCAATTGCCTGGCTACATCCAGAACCTCAGTTGACAACAAATCATCGACAGGATAAAAAGCTATTTGCTCAACTAAGGTAAGAAAATTAAATCAGATTTAATTTTAATTTTTAGTTTTAATATCAGATCTATAGGATCTAATCTAAGATATCTCAGATCTGATTAAAATTTCTAATTTTTTTTTAAAAATGTACCTTTAGATTCAATCAGATCTGAATAATCTTACGGTGGAAAATAGGATATTTTCTTCAATATTTTTCAAATACTTAAGGATTATCTATACAATCATCCAGTGGTTGACACTTTGATCAATTTGGTTTCTACTCACTACCTTTAATGAGTATGTCATATCTGATCCTGTGCATGGATTAGGATAATCCAAGCATCCTTTTAGATCTATCTCTATAGAACTTCATCCATAGGATGAAGGATGCTTCTCCCAAATCTTACATGGAGAAATAAGATGATAGCTAAGCGTTTATTCCCTGCAATGCTGGAATATCATCCTCGATTAAGAGAATGTCATTTATGAAGGGGAAAATCAGATTTTTTGGATCAGGTTCATTCAAATCTGATTGGATCAAGAGGTATATTTCAAAAATTTTCTCTTAGATTCAAATCAGATCTGACACTTTTCAGATCTAATTTTATGATCTGATAAATAAAAAAATTAAATTAAATTAAATCTAAATTAATGTTATCTTATTCTGGATAATCCGATTATCCTTTGATGATCCTGCCGATTATCTAAGGTTATGGATCTAGCCACGTAAGCACCTAGCCTCTACCGGTATCCACTCGGACTGGATTTGGAGATCTTCTCCTTCTCTTTTTTTTTTAAAAAATCAGATCTAGATTTGATTTAGAGGATCTTCAAAACTCCTTCTGAAGATCAGCAGTCATCTCTGCAGCAGTGCTGCCTTCTTTCTTTTTCATCAGCCTTTTCTTGCCTGGATTGCACCAAATCGAAGCCCAACTTCCTTAGGCATGGAGAGGAGAGAGAGGGTCATAAGATGGAATGGAGGAGGAAGAGAGGCAGCCTTGGGATGTGGGCTAAGAGAAACTCACAAAAAGTTGGGCACAAATAGGGTTTATTTATAGACCCTGCTGCGCCATGCAGTGCTGCATCATCCAGGCCAATCGCATTGCTTCGTGCAATCAAATCTAAATCTGATTGATGGGATGACATCACCTGATCTAATTAGATGAGAGACTCATACATTCATCCTTAGATGGTGCCTTAGACTGGTCAAAGTCTATAGGTAAGGGTCACCTAGTTTGAATTCAAGAAGCAACCTAGAGTCCCATCCATATGGAACTCCAGTGTTTATCCACATGGGGTGCACACCATCCTAGGCATGCACCCTCCATCTGCCTGCCTAATGGTAGATGGACTTGATCAATAAATCTCTCCTATGAGTGCATGACACATGGGCAGATGTCCAAGGATCAAAGGTCAATGTTTGACCAAAGTCAAAGGATAAGAATTAGCAGATGAGGAAAAATGGCAGGTATTATCTTAAATTTATCTCATAAATTAAGACAATCCTTATCTGACCTAGACAAGCTCCAGTCAGACCAAGTAAAGATACCTGAGCGAGCACAAACATATTTGGCTTAGTCGAGACAACTTTCAATGATAGAAAAAGGAGAGCGTTTGGTTCAATTGTGTGCTAGCACGATTTTTTTGAACCTAATTGAATCTAATTCAAATCAATTGAACTGGGTTAGTCCAATTGATGATATCCAAATCCAAACCCTTGTTTGTATGATCCAGTTATTTTAATTTTGTATGATAATGGGATATGTCATGATCTCCATCATCGACATCATGGAAACTCCTTTTGATGTATCAGAACTCTTTTGATTCAGACAACTGGAATGATCGATCATCTAAATCATTCTAATTACTCTCAAAATCCACCAGTGGCACCTAGTAGTACATGGTGGCAAACCCATCAAAATTGAAAATGAACCTCTCAGTGTAGCTACTTGTGTGATTGAGTTCTTCTATCTTTAGCCCTGATCAGGTTAGGGTTAAGGTGAACTCGTCAAGCCCTAATTTCTATCATATGATTTAATCATTTGATTCAAGTCCAATGTAAAAATCTTAATAGAAACTCATTCTATTATTTCACTCTCTGCCATGGCCATGGGCTTATGGACTTGATTCTCATGGTCATCATAGGGCTCCTCCTCTTCTACGGAGGAGATAGATTTTCTCTTGGTGCAATTCAGTTCCTACAATGAACATGTTATAGCCAACATACACCTCAGGATTCCAAATACTAGAAGATCGAGTCATGGTGTAGTCAAACTATAACACCCTCAGGGTGAACTGTCGATGCACCTCAGATCAAAGAATCAGACACACCACTGCAGCTTTGCATCAGTCATCGATGAGAAGGTAGGCTTCTTTATGACTACTTGAGGTGGTCACGCTCAGTGCCCTCATTCTCTAACGAGTACCATACTCTCACTCCGATATCTCTACACCATAGACTCAAGACTCATCTACTATAAAGTAGCGATTGTATACTAACCTTTTGAATCAATCATCATCCTCATGATGATCCTACGATCAGGAGCCTTTTATGAGTTAATAATAAAAATTCTTGTCTTAAATTTTCAACTTTTGAAAATAAGAATTATCATTACCATTAACTCAAGGGATGTATCACAAACACTAAATACACATATGTGATAGAAAATAACCCATTTTATAATTTACAGTCAAAATTATAATTTTGCCCATAGAAGTGTATTGCAAGTGTCAGCTAATTCTGGCTTCTGGGGCACACTTTTCTAACAAACTCCCACTTGACCTAAAGACCAACAACATATCCTTAGTTCTTCTTAAGTACTTAAGGATACATTTCATAGAAGTCCAGTGTTCTTCACCTGGATTCGACTGATATCTGCTCGTGACACTCACAGCATGGGCTATATCAGGTCATGTATATAACATGGCATACATTAGGCTCCCTATTACTGAAGCATAAGGAATCTTGCTCATGCATTCTATTTCCTCAGGTGTGCTAGGGCACATCTTCTTGGAAAGATGAATGCCATGTCTGAAGGGTACTAAACCCCTCTTAGAGTTATTCATGCTAAACCTCTTTAGCACTTCCTCTATGTATATTTTCTATGAAAGTCCTAGCATCCTATTCGGTCTATCTCTATAGACCTTAATTCCTAGAATAAAGGATGCTTCTCCTAGGTCTTTCATGAAGAATTCTTTAGATAACCACATTTTAATTATGGTCAGCATGGCAATATCATTCCCAATAAGGAGGATGTCATCACGTACAATATGAGAAAGACAACAGTGCTTCCACTGACCTTTTTGAAGACACATGACTCCTCCTCGTTCTTAATGAAACCAAACAATTTGATCACATCATTAAAATGAGTGTTCTAGCTTCGAGATGCTTGCTTAATTTCATATATGGATCTTTGTAGTTTGCATACCTTGTGATCATCATCACTGGATGTAAAACCTAGTGGCTGTTCCATATAGATATCTTCCTTAAGATATCCATTTAAGAATGCCATTTTCACATCCATTTGTCATATTTGATAATCGAAAGAGGCTGTAACAGTAAGCAATGTGCGGATGGATTTAAGTATAGCTACTGGCGAAAAGGTATCCTGATAGTCAATGCCTTCACTCTGACTATAATCTTTTGCCACTAATCTAGCCTTGAATGTCTCCATATTTTCATCTGCACCAATCTTTTTCTTTAGATCCATTTACATCCAATAGGTACTATACCTTCTGGTGGATCTACCAACGTCCAGACTTCGTTTGAGTGCATCGAGTCAATTTCTGACTTCAATGCCTCTAAGCACTTCTCAAAGTCGATATCCGATATTGCCTCGTTATAGGTTTTGGGATCACCATGAACCCCATTACCTACGAGAAACATTTCTTCTACTTTCTCTGAAATAGTACCTAAGTATCTTTCAGGGGGTCGGAAAATCCTTTTCGATCTATGAGGTGGAGGAGGTAGTGAATGGATTGGCTTAACCTAATTTGGCTCCATTTGATCGTTAGCTGGTTGCTCTTGTGAGACTTTCTCCGCGAGCTTGATCTGCTTTTCAATGCCACTATCTTGAATAAACTATTTTTTAAGAAAGATGGTATGTCGACTCACAATCACATTGTGTTCTTCTAGAATGTAGAAATAATATCCTAATGACTCTTTAGGATATCCTATAAATTAAGCTCTGAAGGACCTAAAGTCTAACTTGTCCGCTTGTTGTCTCTTGACATGAGTCGAACAACCCCAAATTCTGAGATGACTCAGACTTGATTTCTTATCATGCCATATCTCATACAGTGTGGTAGGAACAATTTTAGAAGGAACCCTATTTAGTAAGTATATTGCAGTTAACAAATAGTATCGCCAAAGAAAATCAGAAATGTCTGTGAAGCTCATCATGGATCGGACCATATCTAATAGGGTTCGATTCCTCAATTATGAAATCTAATTGAGTTGAGGTATTTCGGGTGGTGTACATTGAGAGACTATGCCATTTTTCTTAAGATAGTTCAGGAATTTCTGACTAAGGTATTCACCTCCTCGATCTGATCGAAGAACCTTAATGGGTTTTCCTGTTTACTTTTCTACTTCATGTCTGAATTCTTTGAACTTTTCAAAAGCTTCAGACTTGTGTCTCATAAGATACACATACCCATACCTAGATAAATCATCAGTAAAGGTTATGAAGTAGATAAAGTTGCCTCTAGCCGGCACATCAAATGGGCCGCAGTATGTACTAGGGCAAGAAGATCCGTGGCCCTTTTTCAATGACTTACAAAAGAGAGTTTAGTCATTTTACTATGAAGACAAGATTCATAAATTGGATATGACTCGAAAGTCAACGGACTCAATAGCCTATTTTTCTCAAATTTGTTAATCCTATCTTCTGCTATATGACCTAGCCTTAGGTGCTACAGATACTAATCATTTGGACTATCCCTAGCTCATTTTGATTTTATGGCATTCACATTTTGCTCGAAATTAAACACAAATACATCAACATGTAACTGATAAAGACCGTTAATAAGGAAACCACTTGCAATTTTATTTCTTTCATAAAGAATGTTACAATGGTCCTTAAGAAAACTAATTACATAGCCTTCTAATGCAAGGTAAGAAATAGAAATCAAATTTTTGCTTGCTGTAGGCACATAATAACAGTCTTTTAACACTAAGTCTAAACCAGATAGTAGTCAAAGAGGGTATGTTCCCATGGCCAGGGCAGTAACTCTTACTCCATTTCCAACACGCAGGATCATCTCACCATCCCTCTGCCTCCTGCTATCCTAAAGACCATGCATAGAAGTGCATAAGTGAGCACTAGAACTAGAGTCAAGCATCCAACTGAATGCAGAAGAAATCGTAAGGTTAGACTCAATAATGAGCATACCACCAGAAGGACCTTCCTCCTTCTTCTTTAGGGTGGCCAGGTAAGTAGGGCAGTTCCTCTTTCAGTGGCCATCACTGTTGCAATGAAAATACTTTCCTTTGTCAGTGGCCTTCTTCTTCAGCTCTTTCTTTTTCTTCTTTTCTCCTTCCATCTTCTGCTTTTTTTTTAGACTTCTTCTTCTTTTCAAAAGACTTTCTCTTGGAAGCAGTCCATTCCATAGCAAGCACTAAGCCTTTAGAACCTTTCATGGAAAGCTCAGCGGTGACTAGCATGTTCATAAGTTCAGTCAAGGAATTTTGTGTTTATGCATATGGTAGTTCATGATGAACTGCCCATATGCATCAGTCAAGGATTGCAGAATTATATCATTCTGTAGATCCAAGTCCAAACTCACTCTGAGCTTCTCAAGCTCTTCCAAATTCTTGATCATCATCAGATAATGATCTTAGACTGACTTCCCATCATACATCTTAGCCTTGAAAACTCGTTTAGTGATCTGATACTTGGCTGTGCGACTCTATTCATAAAACATCTCCTATAGGTGAGCCAACATTTGGCGAGCAGTCCTGATATCTTCATGAGCCTAACATGTAGTATTTGGCCTTATTATCTTCATCCATCCATTTATCCAGAGATGCTCTCTGCTCAGCGAATGGATGAGCTGGTAAGGTGGAAGGGTCCTGGTCCAATACATGAGTTAACTTTTCGGAACCCAAAATGATTTTGAAGTTTTGGAGCCAATCCTTGTAATTTGGTCCAGTCAGTCTATGGGTGTCCAAGATACGTGCTAGTATATTAGATGTAGACATTTTTCTGTAGAGAGTCAAAGTTTCTACTTACATATTTTAATTAAGACTTAACCAATTTATTTAAAAATTTTATTTTTAAACAAATTAGCTTCCACTATTTTCTTAGATCCCTACACTTCCTCTATAGAGATGCAAAAATTTCCTTGATTACTGATTTTTAGTGCATGGTGCAGTCCCACCGACTTACTCGTCACCTCACCTAATAGTTATTGGTGATGGATTAGCCAATGAGTAAACAACTCTTGTTCAATGATTCTCTAATCATGATGCATCCAAACTTGATCTCTAATTCATGAATCTCACTGTGCCCAAAATATTGATCCACTCCTTAGTTAAGTCAGATCTACCATTTGCACAGGTTGAATTTCTAATTAAGTCTCTCACCATATCTGAAATATTGAACCCAATCCATCCTCCAACCTATAGCATCCAATGCCTAATAGACAGGTTGCATCTTTCTGGTGCAACTAAGCCACTATAAATAGCCGAGAACAATCAACCCCAGAAAGGGACCACACATCTACAATTTGGAAGACCATAGACTTAATCTTTTCTTAGGGAGATTTGATTTAGGTCTCATTAAACTAGACTTGACATACTCATAACCATTATGGCTAACCTAGTGGCATGGGTTAGCTCGGATTATTGACCACCTTAGATCAGAATTGAGCCAACAAACATGGCTAGGTAAGTGAGACTGGTGGAAGAGATATGCCATTAACTCGATAAAAATGTATTCAAGTTCAGTAGCTCCCAATTAAAAATCAGTCGATCGTATCTGCCAAGCTTACCTTAGGCACCAAATTGTTGAGCCAGAACCAATTGGGTTAGCTTATATTCTAGACTCTAACCATTGAGCCTAATTATGTCTTAGCTTGATCGAACACTAACATGACTCGATCTTGACCCAGACATAATCCTATTAGGCTGGTCAATTTTAGTAGTGTTGATCCCATCTAACAAACTCTTGATTCGGTTTGATCAACTGCTAGACCTAATTGAGCTACCCAAGTCCGAACCCAATATTATGAATATGTCTTAGATCTAAAATTCTCAATTTTAGAGCTAATTAATATTTCATAATCTTAATTCTTAATTAAGTTTAGGGTTCATAAATAAAACATATAAATAAGATCCTAGGGTTTCAGGATCTAGGATTTTACAGAAAATAAGTTTTTAATTTTTGATTAAGGATGAATGTGCAGCACCCGTACACATCATAAGAACACCCCATCGAATGGGAGGAGAGGCTCTTTAAATCCTACATTGTACTTATGACTGGACGGCTAAGGAGAATGCTTTAATCAGAAATACATCTAATCTACAAAACTAATTAGATCTAAGCATATATCTCATATAAAAATTGATCTAATTAAAACATGTTTTGCATACATCATATCATGCATGTTTTATAGATCTAAATTATCTCATAATCATCTAAAAAATTAAATTTAAATTTGATCACATCAAATAAAATTTAATCTAGACATTTTGTAGAACTATTTTACAACTAGTCTAAACATGCAACTATCATATCTCATATGAATAAATTAAATTTAATTTATTTTTTATTTTTAGATCTGATTATAACATTTATAAGATCAAAAAATAGTAAATAAATAGATCTCAAAATTATAATTAATTAATTAAAAGTTATGATTATACTAGACTACACAGAATAATTCTATTCCTAGTCTAGTTATGCATCTCATACATTTTAGATCTAGATTAATTAATTTTAATTTTCTAATTTTTTTATTTTAGATATAATCATATCTCATGTGATATCTAAAATTATTAATTTATTAGATTAAATTAGATCTAAATAAATTTTATGCAACCTGGCTCTAATAATAGTTGAAGGGGAAAATTAGATTTTCTGGGTCAGGTTCATTCAAATCTGATTGGATCGAGAGGCATATTTTCAAAAAAATCTTCTTAGATCCAAATCAGATCTAATACTTTTTAGATCTAATTTTATGATCTAATAAATAAGAAAATTAAATTAAATTAAATCTAAATTAATGTTACCTTGTTCTGGGTAACTGATTATCTTTTGATGATCCTGCTGATTGCCTGAGGTTTTGGATCTAGCCACGCAAGCGCCTGGCCTCTACCGATATCCACTGGGTCTAGATCTGGAGACCATCTTCTTCTTTTTTTTTTCCTCCAAAAATTAGATCTGGGTCTGATTTGGAGGATCTTCAAAACTCCTTCTGAAGATCAGCAGTCGTCTCTGCAGTAGTACTACCTTCTTCCTTTTTTGTCAGCCTTTTCTTGCCTGGATTGCTCCAAACTGAAGCCCAACTTCCTTGGGCATGGAGAGGACAGAGAGGGCCAGAAGATAGCATGGAGGAGGGAGAGAGGCAGCCTTAGAGCATGGGCTAAGAGAAACTCACAAAAAGTTGGGCGCATATAGGGTTTATTTATAGACCCTGCTGCGCCATGCAGTGCTGCATCATCCAGGCCAATCGCATTGCTTCGTGCAATCAGATCTAAATCTGATTGGTGGAATGACATCACATGATCTAGTTAGATGAGAGCCCCATAGATTCATCCTTAGATGGTGCCTTAAACTGGTCAAAGTCTATAGGTAAGGGTCACCTAGTTTGAATCCAAGAAGCAACCTAGAGTTCCATCCGTATGGGACTCTAGTGTTTATCCACATGGGGCACACGCCATCCTAGGCATGCACCCTCCATCTACCGACCAAATGGTAGGTGGACTTGGTCAATAAATCTCTCCTATGGGTGCATGACATATGGGCAGATGTCCAAGGGTCAAAGGTCAATATTTGACCAAAGTCAAAGGACAAGAATTAGTAGGTGATGAAAAATGGCAGGTGTTGTCTCAAATTTATCTCATAAATTAAGATAGCCCTTTTCTAACCTAGACAAGATCCAGTCAGATCAAGTAAAGGTACCTGAGTGAGCACAAATACATTTGGCTCAATCAAGACAACTTTTAATGATAGAAAAAGGAGAACGTTAGGTTCAATCGTGTGCTAGCATGATTTTCTTGAACCTAATTGAATCTAATTCAAATCAATTGAACTGGGTTAGTCCAATTGATGATATCCAAATCCAAACCTTTGTTTGCATGATCTAGTTAGGTTCAATTTTGTATGGTAATGGGATATGTCATGATCTCCATCATCGACATCATCGAAACTCCTTTCGATGGATCAAAACTCTTCTGATTCAAACAACTAGAATGATCGATCATCTAAATTATTCTAATTACTCCCAAAATCCACCAGTGACACCTAACAGTATATGGTGATAATCCATTAAAACTAAAAATAAACCTCTCGATGTAGCTACTTGTGTGATTAAGTTCTTCTATCTTGAGCCCCGATCAGATTAGGGTTAAGGTAAACTCATCAAACCTAAATTTCTATCATATGATTTAATCATTTGATTCAAGTCCGATGTGAAAACCTTAATAGAAACTCTTTCTATTATTTCACTCTCTGCCATGGCCATGGGCTTATGGACTTGATTCTCATGATCATCATAGGGCTGCTCCTCTTCTACTGAGGTAGATAGATTCTCTCTTGGTGCAATCCAATTCCTACAATGAACATGTTATAGCCAACATACACCTCAGGATTTCGATTGGCTAGGAGACCGAGTCATGGTGTAGTCAAACTATAACAGCCCTCAAGGTGAACTATCGATGCACCTCAGGTCAAAGAACCAGACACACCACTGCAGCTTTGAGTCAGTCATCGACGAGAAGGTAGGCTTCCTTATGACTACTCGAGGTGGTCACGCTCAGTGCCCTCATTCTCTAATAAGTACCTGTACTCTCGCTCTAGTGTCTCTACACCGTAGACTTAAGACTCATCTACTATAAAGAAGCAATTGTACACAAACCTTTCGGATCAATCATAATCCTCATGATGATCCTATGGTCATGAGCCTTTTATGAGTTAATAATGAAAATACTTGTCTTAAATTTTTAACTCTTGAAAATAAGAATTATCATTACCATTAACTCAAGGGATGTATCACAAACACTAAATACACATATATAATAAAAAATAATATATTTTATTATTTATAGTCAAAATTATAATTTTGCCCCTAGAAGTGTATTACAAGTGTCAGCCAATTCTGGCTTCTAGGGCACACTTATCTGACAATTTATAGATAGCATAAGAAATAACACTGCAGAACCATTTATCCATTTATAGATCCAGGGTTCTTCTTCCTTCATAATGAAGTCATACATTCAAAATGTATGTTCCAACTCTAAGATGATAACCAAATGGATTTTTTAGGTCTCCACCATCCTATCTACACTATTAGGGTATCAACTTGTTTTGATATCACTTGTTATGGATGTCTATCTAGGACACCACCACCTCAAGATTTGGTACCCTTTTGTTAGTAGTAGGAAGAAAGAAGAAATAAAATAAGAACATAATTAGATACGTGGATTAGCCCAAGCGCAAGCTCTATAGGGCATGCAAGCTTTACTATGAAAGAGAAAATCAAGTATAAGAGAACATCCACTCTCTAGTCGCTGTATACAAACATCTCTCGACTAGAAGCTACCCTCATGAAAGCTCTCTCAAAATTCTCAAGAAGACTTTATCACAGGCCTGCCAGTATCAGGGTTCTCGACGCCCCTGGATGCTTTTTATGAATGTCACTAATTATGCCTTACAGCCACTCACATGATCGTTGCCTCACTTTGCTCGATGCTCTACTCCACCTCGCTACTCTGCTTGCATCTGCTCTATGGGCTGCATGTGCTTGATGCTTGACCGAGCTCTTCTTGGTGGCTGCCAGAGCCTCTCTATGCTTCATCCTCTTCATAGCATCTCAGGCCTTTGAATAGGCAAGAATCTTCACATCAACTGTCCATGGGAATCCTAACATGACACTATCTCCTGATACGAGTCCAACAGGACTATGACCCTATGCATAGCCTTTAGATCATGACTGCAGCCCTCCATGACTGCTAGACCCTATGGTCCATGTGCAACTCCCATATATCCCTTGGATTAATCATAATTTGAGTCAAGATAGAAAATCTCATCTTGTTCTATTCACATTCGTTAAGTTCGCTCTGTTAGTGGTTGAACTAGCACGACTGCATCTTACTTGAACACCTATTTATTGTCTGCCTGAGAGGGCTAGCTTGATTGCGGTCTGAGCTGACTCAATCTCAGCCCAAGCCAACTCGACCCATATCCAAACCAGTCTGATTGTGGTGCTGATACTAATTCACCTCTGCTATGGATTGAATTTGAGGCATCAAATCCTAACAATCTCTACCTCAACTCGATATTTGACCTCCACTTGACTTTGAGAGCTTTTGAAATCTCCCACCTCCATGCCCTGGGGCAATCGCCTAATACTCATGGATGGGAAAACATGGGAGTTGAGCCAGGTTGCTCGATCCCATCTCCATCATACCTGACTCGAGATCTACTTGGGGTAGCCTTCTAGCAACGTTGCATATCCCTTCAAGTCTCCCATCTCATGTCTGATACATCTCCATCTAGAGCTCCACCTTGCATTGGGCTCCTACTTGCATGTTCCATGTAGATGGCTCCTTCTTGTATAAGAGAGGATCGATCAATCCTTCATGATTGACCTTCACCTAGATTGCACCTATCTTCTCCATCTTCACTCTTAATCACCACCACCATAACCTATCCCAGTAACAATCTAGCTTTGATACTAATTGTTATGGTATCAACTTGTTCTGATACCACTTGTTGTGGATGTCTATCAAGAACACCACTACCTCAGGATCTGGTATCTTTTTGTTGACAACAAAAAGAAAGAAGAAATAAAATAAAAATACAATCAGGTACGTAGATCAGCAGTCCAAGTGCTTGCTCCATGGGGCATGCAAGCTTCATTATGAAAGAGAAAATCAAGTACAAGAGGAGAGCACCCACCCTCTACTCACTGTACACAAATCTCTCTCAACTAAAAGCTACCCTCATAAAAACTCTCTTAAAATTTCCAAGGAGATCCTCTCATAGGCCTGCCCATACTAGGGTCCTCAACACCCCCTAGATGCTTCCTATGAAAGCCTCTACATCATGCCTAACGGCCACTCACACCACCGTTGCCTTGCTCTGCTTGATGCTCTACTCTACCTTAATGATCTACCTACTCTGCTCTGTTAGCTGCACATGCTCGCTACTCTACCAAACCCCTCTCGATAGCTACTAGAGCCTCTCTATGCTTCTCTCACTTCATAGCATCTCAGGCATTTAAATAGACTGAGAATCTTCACATTAGCTATCCACGAGAGTCCTAACATGACTCTATCTCCCAATATGAGTCCAACAGGACTCTGACCATGTCCATAGCCTTTAGATCATGATTGCAGTCCTCCATCACTGTTAGATCCTATGGTCCATGTACAACTCCCACAAACCCCTTAAATTAATCATAATCTGAGTTGAGATAGAAAATCTCATCCTGTTCTATTCACTTCCATCGAGATGGCTTTGTCAGAGGTCAAGCTAGCTCGACTGTTTTTTGCCCGAACACCTATTTTCTATTTGCTTGAGATGGCCAACTTGACTATGGCTAAAGCTAGCTCGATCTCGACCTCAACCAGCTTGACACGTATCCGAGCCAACCCGACTACAATGTTGATACTGATTCTTCTCTACTATAGATCAAATTTAAGATATCAAATTCTAACAATCTCTATCTCGACTTGACATTCAGCCTCCATCTAACTTTGAGAGCTTTTAGATCCTCTTGCTTCCATGCCTTGGGGAAATCATTTGCGACTTATAGATGGGCAAACATGAAAGTCAAGCCAGGCCGCTCGATTTCATCTTCGTCATATGTCGTGCTCCACCTAACTTGAGACCTGCTCGAGATATCCTTCTGGCGATGTCGCTCATCTTTTCGAGCCTCCCATCTCATGCTTGATCCATCTTCTTCTGGAGGTCCACCTCGCACTGGGCTCCTGCTGGCATCTTCCATGTATATGGCTCCTTGTATAAGAGAGCATGGATCAATCTTTCATGATTGATCTCCATCTTGATTGTGCTTATCTTCTCCATCTACAATCTTGATCATCACCTGTTAGATATGTGTGTCCTAGAAGCCAGAATTGTCTGACACTTGTAATACACTTCTAGGGGTAAAATTATAGTTTTGACTATAAATAATAAAATGAATTATTTTCTATCACATATGTATATTTAGTGTCTGTGATATATCCCTTTAGTTAATGGTAATGATAATTCTTATTTTCAAGAGTTAAAAATTTAAGACAAGAATTTTTCTTATTAACTCATAAAAATGCTCCTGACCATAGGATCATAATGAGGATGGTGATTGATCCAAAAGGTTAGTGTACAATTGCTTCTTTATAATAGATGAGTCTTGAGTCTACGGTGTGAAGACACCAGAGCGAAAGTATAGGTACTTGTTAGAGAATGAGAGCACTGAGTGTGACCATCTCGAGTAGTCATAAGGAAGCCTACCTTCTCATCGATGACTGACTCAAAGCTGCAGTGGTGTGTCTGGTTCTTTGACCTGAGGTGCATCGGTAGTTCACCTTGAGGGTGTTATAGTTTGACTACACCATGACTCGATCTCCTAACCATTCAGAATCTTGAGGTGTATGTTGGCTATAACATGTTCATTATAGAAATTGGATTTCACCAAAAGGAAATCTATCTACCTCGGTAGAAGAGGAGCAGCCCTATGATGATCATGAGAATCAAGTCCCATAAGCCCATGGCCATGGTAGAGAATGAAATAATAGAAAGTGTTTCTATTAAGGTTTTCACATCGGACTTGAATCAAATAATTAAATCATATGATAGAAATTAGGATTTGATGAGTTCACCTTAATCCTAATCTAATCGGGGCTCAAGATAGAAGAACTTAATCACACAAGTAGCTGCACCGAGAGGTTCATTTTCAGTTTTGATGGGTTGCCACCATATACTGCTAGGTGCCACTAGTGGATTTTTGGAGCAATTAGAATGATTTAGATGATCGATCATTCCAGTTGTCAGAATCAGAAGAGTTCTGATCCATCGAAAGAAGTTTTAATAATGTCAATGATGGAGATCATGATATATCCTATTACTATACAGAACTGAACCTAACTGAATCACACAAACAAGAATTTAGATTTGGATATCATCAATTGGACTAATCCAGTTTAATTGATTTGAATTAGATTCAATTAGGTTCAAGGAAATCGTGCTAGCACACAATTGAACCTAACGTTCTCCTTTTTCTATCATTAAAAGTTATCTCGACTGAGCCAAATATGTTTGTGCTTGCTTAGATAACTTTACTTGATTTGATTGGAGCTTGTCTAGGTCAAAAAAGGGTTATTTTAATTTATGAGATAAATTTGAGATAACAGCTGCCATTTTTCGTCACCTGCTAATTCTTGTCCTTTCAATTTGGTCAAACATTGATCTTTGACCCTTGGACATCTACCCATGTGTCATGCACCCATAGGAGAGACTTATTGATCACGTCCACCTACCATTTGGTAGGCAGATGGAGGGTGCATACCTAGGATGGCATGCGCCCCATGTGGATAAACACTGAATAAGGGAGAGGAGAGAGGGCCAAAGATAGACATGAGGAGGAGAGAGGGCAGCCTTGAGCAGCATTGGGCTAAGAGAAATCTCACAAAAGTTGGCGACGCGATATAGGGTTCAATGTTATAGGACCTGCTGGCCATGCAGCTGGCTGCAATATCCAGGCAATCGCATTGCTTCGTGCAATCAGATCTAAATCTGATTGGTGGAATGACATCACATGATCTAGTTAGATGAGAGCCCATAGATTCATCCTTAGATGGTGCCTTAAACTGTCAAAGTCTATAGGTAAGGGTCACTAGTTTTGAATCAAGAAGCACTAGAGTTCCATCCGTATGGGACTCTAGTGTTTATCCACATGGGGCACACGCCATCCTAGCATGCACCCTCCATCTACCGACAAATGGTAGGTGAACATTGGTCAATAAAACTCTCCTATGGGTGCATGACATGTGGGCAGATGTCAAGGGTCAAAGGTTCAATAATTTGACCGAAGTCAAAGTCAAGAATTAGTAGGTGATGAAAAATGGTGCAGGTGTTTGTCTCATAATTTATCTCATAAATTAAGATAGCCTTTTCTAACCTAGACAAGATCCAGTCAGATCAAGTAAAGGTACCTGAGTGAGCACAAATACATTTGGCTCAATCAAGACAACTTTTTAATGATAGAAAAAGGAGAACGTCTAGGTTCAATCGTGTGCTAGCATGATTTTTCTTGAACTAATTGAATCTAATTCAAATTATATTGAACTGGGTTAGTCCAATTGATGATATCCAAATCCAAACCTTTGTTTGCATGATCTAGTTAGGTTTCAATTTTGTATGGTAATGGATATGTCATGATCTCCATTCATCGACATCATCGAAACTCACTTTCGATGTATCAAACTCTTCTGATTCAAACAACTAGAATGATCGATCATCTAAATTATTCTAATTACTCCAAAATCCACCGTGACACCTAACAGTATATGGTGATAATCCATTAAAACTAAAAATAAAACCTCTCGATGTAGGTACTTGTGTGATTAAGTTCTTCTATCTTGAGCCACGATCAGATTAGGGTTAAGGTAAACTCATCAAACATAAATTTGTATCATTAACTCTCATCATTTGATTCAAGTCCGATGTGAAAACCTTAATAGAAACTCTTTTCTATTTTTTACACTCTCTGCCATGGCCATGGCTTATGGACTTGATTCTCATTGATATCATAGGGCTGCTCCTCTTCTACTGAGGTAGATAGATTTCTCTCTTGGTGCAAATCCAATTCTACAACGACATGTTATAGCCAACATACAGCTCAGGATTTCGATTGGCTAGGAGACCGAGTCATGGTGTAGTCAAACTATAACAGCCTCAGGGTGAACTATCGATGCACCTCAGGTCAAAGAACCAGACACACCACTGCAGCTTTGAGTCAGTCATCGACGAGAAGGTAGGCTTCTTATGACTACTCGAGGTGGTCACGCTCAGTGCCTCATTATCTAATAAGTACCTGTACTCTCGCTCTAGTGTCTCTACACCGTAGACTTAAGACTCATCTACTATAAAGAAGCAATTGCACACAAACCTTTCGGATCAATCATAATCCTCATGATGATCCTATGGTCATGAGCCTTTATGAGTTAATAATGAAAATACTTGTCTTAATTTTTAACTCTTGAAATAAGAATTATCATTACATTAACTCAAGGGATGTATCACAAACACTAAATACACATATATAATAAAAATAAATAATTTTATTATTGATAGTCAAAATTATAATTTTGCCCCTAGAAGTGTATTACAAGTGTCAGCCATTCTGGTTTAGGCACACTTACTGACAATTTATAGATAGCATAAGAATAACACTGCAAGAACCATTTATCCATTTATAGATCTAGGTTCTTCTTTCCTTCATAATGAAGTCATACATTCAAAATGTATGTTCCAACTCTAAGATGATAAAATGGATTTTTTAGGTCTCCACCATCCTATCTACAACTATTAGGGTATCAACTTGTTTTGATATCACTTGTTATGGATGTCTATCTAGGACACCACCACCTCAAGATTTGGTACCCTTTTGTTAGTAGTAGAAGAAAGAAGAAATAAATAAGAAATAATTAGATACGTGGATTAGCCAAGCGCAAGCTCTATAGGGCATGCAAGCTTTACTATGAAAGAGAAAATCAAGTAAAGAGAACATCCACTCTAGTCGCTGTATACAAAAACATCTTCTCGACTAGAAGCTAACCCTCATGAAAGCTCTCTCAAAATTTCTCAAGAAGACTTTATCACAGGCCTGCCAGTATCAGGGTCTCGACGCCCCTGGATGCTTTTTATGAATGTACTAATTATGCCTTACAGCCACTCACATGATCGTTGCCTCACTTTGCTCGAATGCTCTACTCCACCTCGCTACTGTGCTTGCATTGCTCTATGGCTGCATGTGCTTGATGCTTGACCGAGCTCTTCTTGGTGGCTGCCAGAGCCTCTCTATCTTCATCCTCTTCATAGCATCTCAGGCCTTTGAAATAGGCAAGATCTTCAATCAACTGTCCATGGGAATCCTAAATGACACTATCTCCTGATACGAGTCCAACAGGACTATGACCCTATGCATAGCCTTTAGATCATGACTGCAGCCCTCCATGACTGCTAGGACCCTATGGTCCATGTGCAACTCCCATATACTCCCTTGGATTAATCTAATTTGAGTCAAGATAGAAAATCTCATCTTGTTCTATGCACATTCGTTAAGTTGCTCTGTTAGTGGTTGAACTAGCACGACTGCATCTTACTTGAACACCCATTTTATTGATTGTCCTGGAGAGGCTAGCTTGATTGACGGTCTGAGCTGACTCAATCTCAGCCCAAGCAACTCGACCCATATCCAAACCAGTCTGATTGTGGTGCTGATACTAATTCACCTCTGCGCTATGGATTGAATTTGAGGCATCAAATCCTAAAATCTCTACCTCAACTCGATATTTGACCTCCACTTGACTTTGAGAGCTTTTGAAATCTCCCACCTCCATGCCCTGGGGCAATCGCTAATACTCATGGATGGGAAAACATGGGAGTTGAGCAGGTTGCTCGATCCTCTCCATCATACCTTGACTCGAGATCTACTTGGGTAGCCTTTCTAGCAACGTGCATATCCCTTCAAGTCTTCCATCTCATGTCTGATACATCTCCATCTAGAGCTCCACCTTGCATTGGGCTCACTACTTGCATGTTCCATGTTGATGGCTCCTTCTTTTAGTAATAAGAGAGGATCGATCAATCCTTCATGATTGACCTTCACCTAGATTGCACCTATCTTCTCCATCTTCACTCTTAATCACCACCACCATAACCTCTCCAGTAACAATCTAGCTTTGATACTAATTGTTATGGTATCAACTTGTTCTGATACACTTGTTGTGGATGTCTATCAAGAAACCACTACCTCAGGATCTGGTATCTTTTGTTGACAACAAAAAGAAAGAAGAAATAAAATAAAAATACAATCAGGTACGTAGATCAGCAGTTCAAGTGCTTGCTCCATGGGGATGCAAGCTTCTTATGAAAGAGAAAATCAAGTACAAGAGGAGAGCACCACCCTCTACACTGTACACAACTCTCTCTCAACTAAAAGCTTCCTCATAAAAAAACTCTCTAAAATTTCCAAGGAAGATCCTCTCATAGGCCTGCCCATACTAGGGTCCTCAACACCCCCTAGATGCTTCCTATGAAGCCTCTTACATCATGCCTAACGCCAGAGATGCTCTCTGCTCAGCGAATGGATGAGCTGGTAAGGTGGAAGGGTCCTGGTCCAATACATGAGTTAACTTTTCGGAACCCAAAATGATTTTGAAGTTTTGGAGCCAATCCTTGTAATTTGGTCCAGTCAGTCTATGGGTGTCCAAGATACGTGCTAGTATATTAGATGTAGACATTTTTCTGTAGAGAGTCAAAGTTTCTACTTACATATTTTAATTAAGACTTAACCAATTTATTTAAAAATTTTATTTTTAAACAAATTAGCTTCCACTATTTTCTTAGATCCCTACACTTCCTCTATAGAGATGCAAAAATTTCCTTGATTACTGATTTTTAGTGCATGGTGCAGTCCCACCGACTTACTCGTCACCTCACCTAATAGTTATTGGTGATGGATTAGCCAATGAGTGAACAACTCTTGTTCAATGATTCTCTAATCATGGATGCATCCAAACTTGATCTCTAATTCATGAATCTCACTGTGCCCGAAATATTGATCCACTCCTTAGTTAAGTCAGATCTACCATTTGCACAGGTTGAATTTCTAATTAAGTCTCTCACCATATCTGAAATATTGAACCCAATCCATCCTCCAACCTATAGCATCCAATGCCTAATAGACAGGTTGCATCTTTCTGGTGCAACTAAGCCACTATAAATAGCCGAGAACAATCAACCCCAGAAAGGGACCACACATCTACAATTTGGAAGACCATAGACTTAATCTTTTCTTAGGGAGATTTGATTTAGGTCTCATTAAACTAGACTTGACATACTCATAACCATTATGGCTAACCTAGTGGCATGGGTTAGCTCGGATTATTGACCACCTTAGATCAGAATTGAGCCAACAAACATGGCTAGGTAAGTGAGACTGGTGGAAGAGATATGCCATTAACTCGATAAAAATGTATTCAAGTTCAGTAGCTCCCAATTAAAAATCAGTCGATCGTATCTGCCAAGCTTACCTTAGGCACCAAATTGTTGAGCCAGAACCAATTGGGTTAGCTTATATTCTAGACTCTAACCATTGAGCCTAATTATGTCTTAGCTTGATCGAACACTAACATGACTCGATCTTGACCCAGACATAATCCTATTAGGCTGGTCAATTTTAGTAGTGTTGATCCCATCTAACCAAACTCTTGATTCGGTTTGATCAACTGCTAGACCTAATTGAGCTACCCAAGTCCGAACCCAATATTATGAATATGTCTTAGATCTAAAATTCTCAATTTTAGAGCTAATTAATATTTCATAATCTTAATTCTTAATTAAGTTTAGGGTTCATAAATAAAACATATAAATAAGATCCTAGGGTTTCAGGATCTAGGATTTTACAGAAAATAAGTTTTTAATTTTTGATTAAGGATGAATGTGCAGCACCCGTACACATCATAAGAACACCCCATCGAATGGGAGGAGAGGCTCTTTAAATCCTACATTGTACTTATGACTGGACGGCTAAGGAGAATGCTTTAATCAGAAATACATCTAATCTACAAAACTAATTAGATCTAAGCATATATCTCATATAAAAAATTGATCTAATTAAAACATGTTTTGCATACATCATATCATGCATGTTTTATAGATCTAAATTATCTCATAATCATCTAAAAAATTAAATTTAAATTTGATCACATCAAATAAAATTTAATCTAGACATTTTGTAGAACTATTTTACAACTAGTCTAAACATGCAACTATCATATCTCATATGAATAAATTAAATTTAATTTATTTTTTATTTTTAGATCTGATTATAACATTTATAAGATCAAAAAATAGTAAATAAATAGATCTCAAAATTATAATTAATTAATTAAAAGTTATGATTATACTAGACTACACAGAATAATTCTATTCCTAGTCTAGTTATGCATCTCATACATTTTAGATCTAGATTAATTAATTTTAATTTTCTAATTTTTTTATTTTAGATATAATCATATCTCATGTGATATCTAAAATTATTAATTTATTAGATTAAATTAGATCTAAATAAATTTTATGCAACCTGGCTCTAATAATAGTTGAAGGGGAAAATTAGATTTTCTGGGTCAGGTTCATTCAAATCTGATTGGATCGAGAGGCATATTTCAAAAAAATCTTCTTAGATCCAAATCAGATCTAATACTTTTTAGATCTAATTTTATGATCTAATAAATAAGAAAATTAAATTAAATTAAATCTAAATTAATGTTACCTTGTTCTGGGTAACTGATTATCTTTTGATGATCCTGCTGATTGCCTGAGGTTTTGGATCTAGCCACGCAAGCGCCTGGCCTCTACCGATATCCACTGGGTCTAGATCTGGAGACCATCTTCTTCTTTTTTTTTCCTCCAAAAATTAGATCTGGGTCTGATTTGGAGGATCTTCAAAACTCCTTCTGAAGATCAGCAGTCGTCTCTGCAGTAGTACTACCTTCTTCCTTTTTTGTCAGCCTTTTCTTGCCTGGATTGCTCCAAACTGAAGCCCAACTTCCTTGGGCATGGAGAGGACAGAGAGGGCCAGAAGATAGCATGGAGGAGGGAGAGAGGCAGCCTTAGAGCATGGGCTAAGAGAAACTCACAAAAAGTTGGGCGCATATAGGGTTTATTTATAGACCCTGCTGCGCCATGCAGTGCTGCATCATCCAGGCCAATCGCATTGCTTCGTGCAATCAGATCTAAATCTGATTGGTGGAATGACATCACATGATCTAGTTAGATGAGAGCCCCATAGATTCATCCTTAGATGGTGCCTTAAACTGGTCAAAGTCTATAGGTAAGGGTCACCTAGTTTGAATCCAAGAAGCAACCTAGAGTTCCATCCGTATGGGACTCTAGTGTTTATCCACATGGGGCACACGCCATCCTAGGCATGCACCCTCCATCTACCGACCAAATGGTAGGTGGACTTGGTCAATAAATCTCTCCTATGGGTGCATGACATGTGGGCAGATGTCCAAGGGTCAAAGGTCAATATTTGACCGAAGTCAAAGGACAAGAATTAGTAGGTGATGAAAAATGGCAGGTGTTGTCTCAAATTTATCTCATAAATTAAGATAGCCCTTTTCTAACCTAGACAAGATCCAGTCAGATCAAGTAAAGGTACCTGAGTGAGCACAAATACATTTGGCTCAATCAAGACAACTTTTAATGATAGAAAAAGGAGAACGTTCGGTTCAATCGTGTGCTAGCATGATTTTCTTGAACCTAATTGAATCTAATTCAAATTAATTGAACTGGGTTAGTCCAATTGATGATATCCAAATCCAAACCTTTGTTTGCATGATCTAGTTAGGTTCAATTTTGTATGGTAATGGGATATGTCATGATCTCCATCATCGACATCATCGAAACTCCTTTCGATGTATCAAAACTCTTCTGATTCAAACAACTAGAATGATCGATCATCTAAATTATTCTAATTACTCCCAAAATCCACCAGTGACACCTAACAGTATATGGTGATAATCCATTAAAACTAAAAATAAACCTCTCGATGTAGGTACTTGTGTGATTAAGTTCTTCTATCTTGAGCCCCGATCAGATTAGGGTTAAGGTAAACTCATCAAACCTAAATTTGTATCATATAATCTCATCATTTGATTCAAGTCCGATGTGAAAACCTTAATAGAAACTCTTTCTATTATTTCACTCTCTGCCATGGCCATGGGCTTATGGACTTGATTCTCATGATCATCATAGGGCTGCTCCTCTTCTACTGAGGTAGATAGATTCTCTCTTGGTGCAATCCAATTCCTACAACGAACATGTTATAGCCAACATACAGCTCAGGATTTCGAATGGCTAGGAGACCGAGTCATGGTGTAGTCAAACTATAACACCCTCAAGGTGAACTATCGATGCACCTCAGGTCAAAGAACCAGACACACCACTGCAGCTTTGAGTCAGTCATCGACGAGAAGGTAGGCTTCCTTATGACTACTCGAGGTGGTCACGCTCAGTGCCCTCATTCTCTAATAAGTACCTGTACTCTCGCTCTAGTGTCTCTACACCGTAGACTTAAGACTCATCTACTATAAAGAAGCAATTGTACACAAACCTTTCGGATCAATCATAATCCTCATGATGATCCTATGGTCATGAGCCTTTTATGAGTTAATAATGAAAATACTTGTCTTAAATTTTTAACTCTTGAAAATAAGAATTATCATTACCATTAACTCAAGGGATGTATCACAAACACTAAATACACATATATAATAAAAAATAATATATTTTATTATTTATAGTCAAAATTATAATTTTGCCCCTAGAAGTGTATTACAAGTGTCAGCCAATTCTGGCTTCTAGGGCACACTTATCTGACAATTTATAGATAGCATAAGAAATAACACTGCAGAACCATTTATCCATTTATAGATCCAGGGTTCTTCTTCCTTCATAATGAAGTCATACATTCAAAATGTATGTTCCAACTCTAAGATGATAACCAAATGGATTTTTTAGGTCTCCACCATCCTATCTACACTATTAGGGTATCAACTTGTTTTGATATCACTTGTTATGGATGTCTATCTAGGACACCACCACCTCAAGATTTGGTACCCTTTTGTTAGTAGTAGGAAGAAAGAAGAAATAAAATAAGAACATAATTAGATACGTGGATTAGCCCAAGCGCAAGCTCTATAGGGCATGCAAGCTTTACTATGAAAGAGAAAATCAAGTATAAGAGAACATCCACTCTCTAGTCGCTGTATACAAACATCTCTCGACTAGAAGCTACCCTCATGAAAGCTCTCTCAAAATTCTCAAGAAGACTTTATCACAGGCCTGCCAGTATCAGGGTTCTCGACGCCCCTGGATGCTTTTTATGAATGTCACTAATTATGCCTTACAGCCACTCACATGATCGTTGCCTCACTTTGCTCGATGCTCTACTCCACCTCGCTACTCTGCTTGCATCTGCTCTATGGGCTGCATGTGCTTGATGCTTGACCGAGCTCTTCTTGGTGGCTGCCAGAGCCTCTCTATGCTTCATCCTCTTCATAGCATCTCAGGCCTTTGAATAGGCAAGAATCTTCACATCAACTGTCCATGGGAATCCTAACATGACACTATCTCCTGATACGAGTCCAACAGGACTATGACCCTATGCATAGCCTTTAGATCATGACTGCAGCCCTCCATGACTGCTAGACCCTATGGTCCATGTGCAACTCCCATATATCCCTTGGATTAATCATAATTTGAGTCAAGATAGAAAATCTCATCTTGTTCTATTCACATTCGTTAAGTTCGCTCTGTTAGTGGTTGAACTAGCACGACTGCATCTTACTTGAACACCTATTTATTGTCTGCCTGAGAGGGCTAGCTTGATTGCGGTCTGAGCTGACTCAATCTCAGCCCAAGCCAACTCGACCCATATCCAAACCAGTCTGATTGTGGTGCTGATACTAATTCACCTCTGCTATGGATTGAATTTGAGGCATCAAATCCTAACAATCTCTACCTCAACTCGATATTTGACCTCCACTTGACTTTGAGAGCTTTTGAAATCTCCCACCTCCATGCCCTGGGGCAATCGCCTAATACTCATGGATGGGAAAACATGGGAGTTGAGCCAGGTTGCTCGATCCCATCTCCATCATACCTGACTCGAGATCTACTTGGGGTAGCCTTCTAGCAACGTTGCATATCCCTTCAAGTCTCCCATCTCATGTCTGATACATCTCCATCTAGAGCTCCACCTTGCATTGGGCTCCTACTTGCATGTTCCATGTAGATGGCTCCTTCTTGTATAAGAGAGGATCGATCAATCCTTCATGATTGACCTTCACCTAGATTGCACCTATCTTCTCCATCTTCACTCTTAATCACCACCACCATAACCTATCCCAGTAACAATCTAGCTTTGATACTAATTGTTATGGTATCAACTTGTTCTGATACCACTTGTTGTGGATGTCTATCAAGAACACCACTACCTCAGGATCTGGTATCTTTTTGTTGACAACAAAAAGAAAGAAGAAATAAAATAAAAATACAATCAGGTACGTAGATCAGCAGTCCAAGTGCTTGCTCCATGGGGCATGCAAGCTTCATTATGAAAGAGAAAATCAAGTACAAGAGGAGAGCACCCACCCTCTACTCACTGTACACAAATCTCTCTCAACTAAAAGCTACCCTCATAAAAACTCTCTTAAAATTTCCAAGGAGATCCTCTCATAGGCCTGCCCATACTAGGGTCCTCAACACCCCCTAGATGCTTCCTATGAAAGCCTCTACATCATGCCTAACGGCCACTCACACCACCGTTGCCTTGCTCTGCTTGATGCTCTACTCTACCTTAATGATCTACCTACTCTGCTCTGTTAGCTGCACATGCTCGCTACTCTACCAAACCCCTCTCGATAGCTACTAGAGCCTCTCTATGCTTCTCTCACTTCATAGCATCTCAGGCATTTAAATAGACTGAGAATCTTCACATTAGCTATCCACGAGAGTCCTAACATGACTCTATCTCCCAATATGAGTCCAACAGGACTCTGACCATGTCCATAGCCTTTAGATCATGATTGCAGTCCTCCATCACTGTTAGATCCTATGGTCCATGTACAACTCCCACAAACCCCTTAAATTAATCATAATCTGAGTTGAGATAGAAAATCTCATCCTGTTCTATTCACTTCCATCGAGATGGCTTTGTCAGAGGTCAAGCTAGCTCGACTGTTTTTTGCCCGAACACCTATTTTCTATTTGCTTGAGATGGCCAACTTGACTATGGCTAAAGCTAGCTCGATCTCGACCTCAACCAGCTTGACACGTATCCGAGCCAACCCGACTACAATGTTGATACTGATTCTTCTCTACTATAGATCAAATTTAAGATATCAAATTCTAACAATCTCTATCTCGACTTGACATTCAGCCTCCATCTAACTTTGAGAGCTTTTAGATCCTCTTGCTTCCATGCCTTGGGGAAATCATTTGCGACTTATAGATGGGCAAACATGAAAGTCAAGCCAGGCCGCTCGATTTCATCTTCGTCATATGTCGTGCTCCACCTAACTTGAGACCTGCTCGAGATATCCTTCTGGCGATGTCGCTCATCTTTTCGAGCCTCCCATCTCATGCTTGATCCATCTTCTTCTGGAGGTCCACCTCGCACTGGGCTCCTGCTGGCATCTTCCATGTATATGGCTCCTTGTATAAGAGAGCATGGATCAATCTTTCATGATTGATCTCCATCTTGATTGTGCTTATCTTCTCCATCTACAATCTTGATCATCACCTGTTAGATATGTGTGTCCTAGAAGCCAGAATTGTCTGACACTTGTAATACACTTCTAGGGGTAAAATTATAGTTTTGACTATAAATAATAAAATGAATTATTTTCTATCACATATGTATATTTAGTGTCTGTGATATATCCCTTTAGTTAATGGTAATGATAATTCTTATTTTCAAGAGTTAAAAATTTAAGACAAGAATTTTTCTTATTAACTCATAAAAATGCTCCTGACCATAGGATCATAATGAGGATGGTGATTGATCCAAAAGGTTAGTGTACAATTGCTTCTTTATAATAGATGAGTCTTGAGTCTACGGTGTGAAGACACCAGAGCGAAAGTATAGGTACTTGTTAGAGAATGAGAGCACTGAGTGTGACCATCTCGAGTAGTCATAAGGAAGCCTACCTTCTCATCGATGACTGACTCAAAGCTGCAGTGGTGTGTCTGGTTCTTTGACCTGAGGTGCATCGGTAGTTCACCTTGAGGGTGTTATAGTTTGACTACACCATGACTCGATCTCCTAACCATTCAGAATCTTGAGGTGTATGTTGGCTATAACATGTTCATTATAGAAATTGGATTTCACCAAAAGGAAATCTATCTACCTCGGTAGAAGAGGAGCAGCCCTATGATGATCATGAGAATCAAGCCCATAAGCCCATGGCCATGGTAGAGAATGAAATAATAGAAAGTGTTTCTATTAAGGTTTTCACATCGGACTTGAATCAAATAATTAAATCATATGATAGAAATTAGGATTTGATGAGTTCACCTTAATCCTAATCTAATCGGGGCTCAAGATAGAAGAACTTAATCACACAAGTAGCTGCACCGAGAGGTTCATTTTCAGTTTTGATGGGTTGCCACCATATACTGCTAGGTGCCACTAGTGGATTTTTGGAGCAATTAGAATGATTTAGATGATCGATCATTCCAGTTGTCAGAATCAGAAGAGTTCTGATCCATCGAAAGAAGTTTTAATAATGTCAATGATGGAGATCATGATATATCCTATTACTATACAGAACTGAACCTAACTGAATCACACAAACAAGAATTTAGATTTGGATATCATCAATTGGACTAATCCAGTTTAATTGATTTGAATTAGATTCAATTAGGTTCAAGGAAATCGTGCTAGCACACAATTGAACCTAACGTTCTCCTTTTTCTATCATTAAAAGTTATCTCGACTGAGCCAAATATGTTTGTGCTTGCTTAGATAACTTTACTTGATTTGATTGGAGCTTGTCTAGGTCAAAAAAGGGTTATTTTAATTTATGAGATAAATTTGAGATAACAGCTGCCATTTTTCGTCACCTGCTAATTCTTGTCCTTTCAATTTGGTCAAACATTGATCTTTGACCCTTGGACATCTACCCATGTGTCATGCACCCATAGGAGAGACTTATTGATCACGTCCACCTACCATTTGGTAGGCAGATGGAGGGTGCATACCTAGGATGGCATGCGCCCCATGTGGATAAACACTGAAGTCCCATACGGATGGGACTCCAGGTTGCTTCTTGGATTCAACTTAGGTGACCCTTATCTATAGACTTTGACCAGTCTTAGGTGCCATCTAAGGATGAATTTATGGGGCTCTCATCTGATTGGATCAGGTGATGTCATCCCACCAATCAGATTTAGATTTGATTGCATTAAGCAATGTGATTGGCAGGGATGATACAGCACTGCATGGCGTAGTAGGGTCTACAAATAAATCTTGTCTGCGCCCAACTATAGAGTTTCTCTTAGCCCATGCCCCAAGGCTGCCCCACTTCCTCCTCCATGCCATCTTCTGGTCTTCTCCCTCCTCTCCACACCCAAAAGTAGTTGGGCACGAGTTTGGTGCGATTCAGGCAATCTAAAGGCGACAGGAAAATAAGAAGGTAGCCCTGCTACAAGAGACAGCAACACATCTTCAAAAGGAGTTTTGAAGATCATCAAAATCAGATTTAGATCTAATTTTTAGAGAAAAGAAAGCGAAGAAGAAGATCTCTAGATCCAGCCTGAGTGGATACCGATAGAGGCCAGGCAATTGCGTGGCAACTTCCAGAATCTCAAGAAAGCAACAGGATCATCATAGGATAATCAGATTATCCAAACAAGATAACATTAATTTAGATTTAATTTAATTTAATTTTTTTATTTATCAGATCATAAAATTAGATATGAAAATTGTCAGATCTGATTTGGATCTAAGTAAAAATTTTTGAAATATGCCTCTCGATCAAATCTGATTTGAACGAACCTGATCCAGAAAATTTGATTTTTCCTTCACCACCACCACAACCTGTCTCAGTACCAATCCAACTCTAATACCAATTATTTTGGTATCAACTTGTTCTGATACCACTTATTGTGGATGTCTATTTAGGACACCACCATCTCAAGATCTGGTACCCTTTAATTGATAGCAAGAAGAAAGAAGAAATAAAATAAGAACACATTCAGATACATAGATTAGCCCAATTGCTAGCTCCATGGGGCATGGAAGCTTTACTATGAAAGAAAAAATCAAATACAAGAGGAGAACACCCACTCACTGAAGGAAAATCCTGGTTTTTTGGACCAGGTTCATTCAAATCTGATCCGACCAAGAGATATATTTCAAAAAAAAAATTTTTGATCTAAATTAGATCTAAGATGTTTTAGATCTGATTCTTATTATTTTAATAATTAAAATAAAATTAGATAAATTAAATAAAATTTAATTTACCTTGAAGTGGGTAATTCTATTACCCGATGATGATCCTATGACCAGTAGAAGGTTCTGGATCTAGCCATGCAAGTGCCTGGCCTCTATCGGTATCCACTTAGGCTGGATCTGGAGATCCTCTTTTTCTCTATCACATCTCCAAAAATTAGATCTGGATCTGATCTGAAGGTTCTTCAAAACTCCTTTTGAAGATCAGCAGTTGTCCTTCACAGCAGTGCAGCATTCTAGCTTTCAGTCGCCTTTCTCTCATCTGAATTGCACCAACCAAGGTCCAAAACACTTTTGGACATCGAGAGGAGAGGGAGAAGGTGGGTTTGGCATGGAGGAAGTGGGGAGAGGCAGCCTTGGGGCATGGGATTTCAATTCTCCTTGAGTTGGGCATAGGGTCTTATTTATAGACTATCTATGATCCAACTCCTCTTCTTCCCAACCAATCACAACTCTTTGCAAAATCAGATCTAAATCTGATTGATGGGAAAAGAGTCCCCTGAATTCTTCTTTAGAGGGTACCTAAGACCAGTCAAAGATGGTTCTTAGGAGAACTCTAATTGGAATCCAAAAAGGAGATGGAGTCCCTATCCAACAGGGACTCTTGGGCGCCTCCAACTTGGGCACACGCCAAGGGTGGCGTGCACCCTCCTCCTTGCCAGGTTCTGGTAGGGGGACAGGCCCCCACCAGCTCTTAAATAGGTGCGTGACACATGGACAGAAGTCAAAGTATCAATGGTCAACATTTGACCAATCAAAGGTCAACTTTTGACCAAAGTCAAAGGATGAGAAATGGCAATGATCAAAAATGGCAGGTAATGTCTTACAAAATAAGACAACCTTTTTTGACTTAGACAAGCTCCAGTCAGACAAAGTGAAGGCCTCTGATCGAGCACAAACTCCTTTGGCTCAGTCAGGACAACTATTTATGATAGTAAAAGAAGAACGTTAGGTTCAATCGAGTGCTAGCACAATTTCCTTGAACCTAATTGAATCTCATTCAGATCAATTAAACTGGATCAGTTCAATTGATGATCACCAGATTCAAACCCTTGTTTGTGTGACCCTAGTTAGGTTCAGTTCTGTATGGTAATGGGATATGTCATGATCTCTATCATCGACATCATCGAAACTCCTTTCGATGGATCAGAACTCTTCTGATTCGAACAGCTAGAATGATCGATCATCTAAATCATTCTAATTGCTCCCAAAATCCACCAGTGACACCTAGCAGTATATGGTGGCAACCCATCAGAGCTGAATGCGAACCTCTTGGTGTAGCTACCTGTGTGATTAAGTTCTTCTATCTTGAGCCCCGATCAGATTAGGGTTAAGGTGAACTCGTCAAACCCTAGTCTCTATCATATGATGTAATCATTCGATTCAAGTCCAATGTGAAAACCTAAATAGAAACTCTTTCTATTATTTCACTCTGCCATGGCCATGGACTTTTGGACTTGATTCTCATGATCATCATAGGGCTGCTCCTCTACCACCGAGGTAGATAGATTCCATCTTGATGCTATCCAGTTCCTACAATGAACATGCTATAGCCAACATACACCTCAGGGTTTCGATATGGCTAGGAGACCGAGTAATGGTGTAGTCAAACTATAACACCCTCAAGGTGAACTGCCGATGCACCTCAGGTCAAAGAACCAGACACACTACTGCAGCATCGAGTCAGTCATTGACGAGAAGGTAGACTTCCTAATGACTACTCGAGGTGGTCACGCTCAGTGCCCTCGTTCTCTAATGAGTATCTGTACTCTCACTCTGGTGTCTCCACACCGTAGACTCAAGACTCATCTACTAAAGAGAAGCGATTGTACACCAACCTTCTAGATCAATCACCATCCTCATGATGATCCTATGGTCGGGAGCATTTTATGAGTTAATAATGATTATTCATGTCTTAAATTTTCAACTCTTGAAAATATGAATTATCATTACCATTAACTCAAAGGATGTATCACAGACACTAAATACACATATGTGATAGAAAATAATTCATTTTATTGATTATTAGTCAAAATTATAATTTTGCCCCTAGAAGTGTATTACAAGTGTCAGCCAATTCTGGCTTCTAGGGCACATATATCTAACAATCTCCCACTTATCCTAAAGCCAATTGGCTACAAGTCTAAGTTCCATCTTCTCAAGGTGGGCTTCGATCTTCTGCTGGCCCAACGATTTTGTAAGCGGGTCTGCCACATTGTCTGTGGAGTCAACTCTCTTGACCTCGACGTAACCCTTCTCGAGGTAATCGTGGATGAGGTGGTATCGCCGCTCAATGTGCTTGGATTTTTGGTGAGACCTCGGCTCCTTAGTAAGGGCTATGGTGCCATTGTTGTCGCAGTATAGAGGAATGGCATCTGATGGCATTACTCTAATTTCTGCAGCAAACTTCTTGTACCAGAATGCTTCCTTCACTGTCTCTGATGTAACGATATATTCTACTTCCATGGTGGAATCTGCTATCACAGTTTGCTTGGAACTCTTCCAGCTAACAACACTACTATTGCACACAAACAGACTCCCAAATGTCGACTTTCGATCATCTACATCAAATATGAAATCCGAGTCTGTGTATCCCTGGACTTGGAGTTCTCCGTTACCAAAGACCAACATCATATCCTTAGTTCTTCTCAAGTACTTAAGGATACATTTCATAGAAGTTCAGTGTTCTTCACCTAGATTTGAGTAATATCTACTTGTGACTCTCACAGCATGGGCTATATCAGGTTGTGTACATAGTATGGCATACATGAGGCTCCCTATTGCAGAAGCATAAGGGATCTTGCCCATGCATTCTATTTCCACAGGTGTGCTAGGGCACATCTTCTTGGAAAGATGAATACCATCTCTGAAGGGTATTAATCTCCTCTTAGAGGTTTTCATACTAAACCTCTTTAGTACTTTCTCTATGTACATCTTCTATGAAAGTCCTAGCATCCTATTCGATCTACCCCTATAGACCTTAATTCCTAGAATAAAGGATGCTTCACCTAGATCTTTCATGGAGAATTCCTTGGACAACCATAATTTGACTATTGTCATCATGGGAATGTCATTCCCAATAAGGAGGATGTCATCCACGTACAATACTAGGAAGACAACAGCCCTCTCACTGTCCTTTTTGAAGACACACGGTTCCTCTTCATTTTTGATGAAACCAAACGTTTTGATCACATCATTGAAACAAGTGTTCCAACTCCGAGATGCTTGCTTAAGTCCATATATGGACCTTTGCAGCTTGCAAAGCTTGTGATCAGTATCACTGGATGTGAAACCTAGCGGCTATTCTATATAGATATCTTCCTCAAGATATCCATTCAAGAATGCCGTTTTCATGTCCATTTGCCATATTTCATAATCGAAATAGGCTACAACGGCAAGCAATGCGCGGATGGATCATGGCATAGATATTGGGAAAAAGGTATCCTGATAGTCAATGCCTTCGCATTGACTATAATCTTTTGCCACTAGTCTAGCCTTGAATGTCTCCATATTTTCATCTGCACCAATCTTTCTCTTGAAGATCCATTTACACCCAATAGGTACTATACATTCTGGTGGATCTACCAAGGTCCAGACTTGGTTCGAGTGCATCGAGTCAATTTCTGACTGCATTGCCTCTAGCCATTTCTCAGAGTCGATATCTGATATCGCCTCATTGTAGGTTTTGGGATCATCACCATGGGCACCATTACCTACGAGGAACATTTTCTCTACTTCCTCTGAAATAATACCTAAGTATCTTTCAGGGGGATGGGAAACTCCTTTTCGATCTACAAGGTGGAGGAGGTAGTGTTTCTTATTGGCTCACCTGATTTGGTTTCCATTTGTCCTTAGCTTGTTGTACTTGTGAGACTTTCTCATCAAGCTTAATCTGCTTTCCCATGCCGCTATCTTGATATCTATTTTTCAAGAAAGATGGCATGTCGACTCATAATCACATTATGGTCTTCTGGAATGTAAAAATAGTATCCTAATACTCTTTAGGATATCTTATGAATAGAGCTCTAAAGGACCTAAACTCTAACTTGTCCACTTGTTGTCTTTTGACATGAGCCAGACAATCCCAAATTCTGAGATGACTTAGACTTGGTTTTCTTACCATGCCTATATTCATATCGGTGTGGTAGGACGGTCTTAGAGGAAACCTATTCAGTAGATAAATTGAAGTTAACAATGAATGTCCCCAAAGAAAATCAGGGAGGTCAGTGAAGCTCATCATGGATCAGACCATATCTAATAGAGTCCGATTTCTCCATTCTGAAATCCCATTGAGTTGAGGTGTTCCTGGTGGAGTCCATTGAGAGACTATGCCATTATCCTTGAGATAGTCTAGGAATTCCTAGGCTAAGGTATTCACCTCCTCGATCTGATCGAAGAACCTTAATGGGTTTTTCAATTTATTTTTTTACTTCATGTCTGAATTCTTTGAACTTTTCAAAAGCTTCAGACTTGTGTCTCATAAGATACACATACCCATACCTAGACAGATCATCGGTAAAGGTAATGAAGTAGACAAAATTGCCTCTAGCCGGCACATCAAATGGGCCGCACACATCAGTATGTACTAGGGCAAGGAGATCTGTGGCCCTCTCCCCATGTCCTACAAAAGAAAGTTTGGTCATTTTGCCTTGAAGACAAGATTCACAAGTTGGATATGACTCGAAAGTCAATGGACTCAATAGCCCATTTTTCTCCAATTTGTTGATTCTATCTTCTGCTATATGACCTAATCTCAGGTGCCATAGATATCTATCGTTTGGACTATCCCTAGGTCGTTTGGCATTCACGTTTTGCTCGATAGTTAGAATAGGTACATCAATATGTAGCTGATAAAGACCATTAATAAGGAAACCATTTGCAATTTTATTTCTTTCATAAAGAATGTTACAATGGTCCTTAAAGAAGGTAATCACATAGCCTTCTTGTGCTAAGCATGAAACAGAAATCAAATTCCTGCTAGCTGCAGGCACATAATAACAGTCTTTCAAAACTAAGTCTAAACCAGATGGTAATCGAAGAGGGTATGTTCCCACCACCACTGCAGCAACTCTTGCTCCATTAGTGACTCGTAGGATCATGTCTCCATCCCTCAGCCTCCTGCTATCCTCAAGATCCTGCATGGAAGTGCACAGATGAGCACTAGAACCAGAGTCAAGCACCCAACTGGATGCAGAAGAAATCGTAAGGTTAGACTCAATAATAGCATACCTCCAGAAGGACCTTCCTTCTTATTCTTTCGGATGGCCAGGTAAGTAGGGCAGTTCTAGTTCCAGTGGTCGTCGCTGTTGCAATGGAAACACTTTTCTTTGGCAGTGGCTTTCATCTTCGGCTCTGCCTTCTTCTTCTTTGCTCCTTCCACCTTCTGCTTTTTCACAGACTTCTTTTTCTTTTCATAAGATTTTCTTTTAGAAGAAGTCCATTCCATAGCAAGAACTGAGCCTTTAGAATCTTTCATAGAAAGCTCAGCGGTGACCAGCATATTCATTAATTCGGCCAAGGAATTTTGAAGTTTATGCATGTGGTAATTCATGATGAATTGCCCATATGCATCAGTCAAGGATTGCAGAATAATATCGTTCTGTAGATCCAAGTCTAACTTCACACCGAGCTTCTCAAGCTCTTCCATGTCCTTGATCATCATCAGACAGTGATCTTGGACTGACTGCCCATCACGCATCTTAGCCTTAAAAAGTCATTTCATGACTTGATACTTGGCTGTGCCACTCTGTTCACCAAACATCTCCTACATGTGAGCCAACATTTGACGAGTAGTCTTGATATCTTCATGTTGGCACTGGAACTCATCAGACATCGAGCCCAATAATTAATATCTGGCCTTATTATCTTCGTTTATCCATTTTTTCAGAGACGCTCTCTGTTCAGTGGATGGACGGGCTAGTAAGATGGGAGGATCTTGATCCAATACATGGGTTAACTTCTCGGAACTCAAAATAATTTTGTAGTTTCTTAGCCAATCTTTATAAGTATGTCTGGTCAGTCTGTGTGTGTCTAGGATACGTACCAATGGATTGGACGCAGACATTTTTCTGTAGAGAGTCAAAGATTCTAGTTAGATACTGTAATTATGACTTGACCAATTTATTTAGAGAATTTTATTTTTAAACAAATTAGCTTCCACTATTTTCTTGGAATCCCTACACTCCCTCTGTAGAGATGCAAAAATCTTCATGATTAATGATTTCTAGTGGGTGGTGCGGTCTCACTAACTGACTCATCACCTCACCTAATAGTTATTGGTGATGGGTTAGCCAATGAGTGAACAACTCTTGTTCAATGATTCTCTAATCATGGTGCACCCAAACTTGATCTCTAATTCATGAATCTCACCGTATCCAGAATATTGATCCACTCCTTAGTTAAGTCAGACCCACCATTTGCACAGACTGGATTCCTAATTGAGTCTCTCACCGTATCTGAAATATTGAGCCCAACTCATCCTCCAGCCCATAGCATCCAATGCCTAATAGACATGGTTGCATCTTTTCGGTGCAACTGAGCCACTGTATCCAGTCGAGAATAATCAACCCCGAGAAGGACCCACACATCTACAATGGTGGAAGACCTCAGACTTAATCTTTTCTTAGGAAGAATTGATTCAGGTCTCATTAAACTAGACTTGTCATAGTCATAACAATTATGACTAACCTAGTGGCATGGGTTAGCTCGGATTATTGACCACCTCAGATCAGAACTGTGTCAACAGATATGGCCAGGTAAGTGAGATCGGTGGAAGGAATATGCCATTAACTCGTACAAGAATGCATTTAGGTCGAGTAGCTTCCAATTAAAAACCAGTCGGTCGTATGTGCCAAACTTACCTTAGACACCAAATTGTTGAGTCCAGAACCAATTGGGTTAGCCTACAATCCAGACTCTAACCTCTGAGCCTAATTAGGTCTTGCTTGATCGTGACTCGATCTTGACCCAGACTTAATCCTATTAGGCTGGTCAATTTAAGCATTGTTGATCCCATCTAACCAACTCTTGATTCGGTTTGATCAACCGCTTAGACCTAATTGAGCTACCCAAGCCCGAACCCAGTATTATGAATATGTCTTAGATCTAAAATTCTCAATTTTAGACATAATTAATATTCCATAATCTTAATTTTTAATTAAGTAGGGTTCATAAATAAAATATGCACAATAAATCCTAGGGTTTTAGGATCTAGGGTTTTGCAGAAAGTAAGTTTTGGGTTTCTGATTAAGGACGAACATGCAGCACCCCTACACATCATAAGAACATCCCATCGAATGGAGGAGAGGGCCTTTAAATTCCTTCTTCATTCTTATGATCGGACGGCCAAGAGGAACGCCTTAATCAGGAACATGCAATACTACAAAATAGTTTTAGATCTATATCATATATCTCATATACAAATTAGATCTAATCATGGCATATTTTGCATACATCTCATGTATCGAATCATGCATATTTTCAGATCTAAATTATCTCATAATAATCTAAAAAATTAGATTTAAATTGATCTAATCAAAATAAATTCTAATCTAGATAATTATGTAGAACTATTCTACAACTAGTCTAGACATGCATCAATCATATCTCATATGATGTTTAAAATTAAATAATTTTTATTTGCTATTTTTTAGATGTTATTATAACCATTATAATATCAAAAAATAGTAAATAAATAGATCTAAAATATGTTTAATCAAATTAAATTAAAAATATACAAGACTATTCTATAGAACTATTCTATTTTAGAACTAGTCATGCATATTTTCTAATCTTAGATCCAAATTATTTAATTTTAATTTTTTCTAATTTTAGCTCTGATCACATCTCATGTGACATCTAAAATTATTTATTTTCTAATTAAAATAAATTTAAAAATAGATCTAAACACTTTTAGAACATTGGCTCTGATACCAGTTGAAGTTAAATCCTGATTTCCCGGACCAGGTTTGTTCAGATCTGATCAGATCGAGAGATATATTTCAAAATTTCTTCTCTTTAATCTAGATTAGATCTGAGATATTTCAAATTTTATTTTTATTATTTTAATAATTAAAATAAAATTAGATAAACTAAATCAAATTTAATTTATCTTGAAGTGGGTAATTCTATTACCCGATGATGATCCTATGAGTAGCAGAAGGTTTTGGATCTAGCCACGCAAGTGCCTGGCCTCTACCAGAATCTACTCAGGCTGGATCTAGAGATCATCTTTTTCTCTATCACGTCTCCAAGAATTAGATCTGAATTTGATCTGGAGAATCTTCAAAACTCCTTTTGACGATCAGCAGTTGTCCTTTGCAGCAGCGCAGCCTTCTAGTTTTCAGTTGCATTTCTCTCATCTGGATTGCACCAACCAAGGTCCAAAACACTTTTGGACATGGAGAGGAGAGAGAGAAGGTGGGTTTGGCATGGAGGAAGAGTGGAGAGGCAGCCTTGGGGCATGGGATTTCAATTCTCCTTGAGTTGGGCGTAGGGTCTTATTTATAGACTATCTGTGATCCAACTCCTCTTCTTCCCAACCAATCACAACTCTTTGTAAAATCAGATCAAAATCTGATTAGTGGGAATAGAGTTCCCTAGATTCCTCCTTAGAGGCTACCTAAGACCAGTCAAAGTTGGTTCTTAGGAGAACTCTAATTCAAATCCAAAAAGGAGATAGAGTTCCTGTCCAACAGGGACTCCTAGGCACCTCCAACTTGGGCACACGCCAATGGTGGCATGCGGCCTCCTGCTTGCCAGGTTCTAGTAGGGGGACAGGCCCCCACCAGCTCTCCAATAGGTGCATGACACATGGACAGAAGTCAAAGTGTCAATGGTCAATGTTTGACCAGTCAAAGGTCAACTTTTGACCAAAGTCAAAGGACGAGAAATGGTAGGTGACCAAAAATGGCAGGTAATGTCTTACAAAATAAGACAATCTTTTCTAACTTGGACAAGCTCCAGTCAGACAAAGTGAAGGCCTCTGATCGAGCACAAACTTTTTTGGCTCGGTCAGGACAACTATTTATAATAGTAAAAGAAGAACGTTAGGTTCAATCGAGTGCTAGCACGATTTTCTTGAACCTAATTGAATCTCATTCAGATCAATTGAACTGGATCAGTTCAATTGATGATCACCAGATTCAAACCCTTGTTTGTGTGACCCAGTTAGGTTCAGTTCTATATGGTAATGGGATATGTCATGATCTCTATCATTGACATCATCGAAACTCCTTTCGATGGATCAGAACTCTTCTGATTCGAATAGCTAGAATGATCGATCATCTAAATCATTCTAATTGCTCTCAAAATCCACCAGTGACACCTAGCAGTATATGGTGGCAACCCATCAGAGCTGAAATGCGAACCTCTTGGTGCAGCTACCTATGTGATTAAGTTCTTCTATCTTGAGCCCCGATCAGATTAGGGTTAAGGTGAACTCGTCAAACCCTAGTCTCTGTCATATGATGTAATCATTCGATTCAAGTCCAATGTGAAAATCTAAATAGAAACTCTTTCTATTATTTCACTCTGCCATGGCCATGGACTTCTGGACTTGATTCTCATGATCATCATAGGGCTGCTCCTCTACCACCGAGGTAGATAGATTCCATCTTGATGCTATCCAGTTCCTACAATGAACATGCTATAGCCAACATACACCTCAGGGTTCCATATGGCTAGGAGATCGAGTAATGGTGTAGTCAAACTATAACACCCTCAAGGTGAACTGCCGATGCATCTCAGGTCAAAGAACCAGACACACTACTGCAGCATCGAGTCAGTCATTGACGAGAAGGTAGACTTCCCTAATGACTACTCGAGATGGTCATGCTCAGTGCCCTCGTTCTCTAATGAGTACCTGTACTCTCGCTCTGATGTCTCCACACCGTAGACTCAAGACTCATCTACTAAAGAGAAGCGATTGTACACCAACCTTCGGATCAATCACCATCCTCATGATGATCCTATGGTCGGAAACATTTTATGAGTTAATAATGATTATTCATGTCTTAAATTTTTAACTCTTGAAAATATGAATTATCATTACCATTAACTCAAAGGATGTATCACAGACACTAAATACACATATGTGATAGAAAATAACCCATTTTATTGATATTAGTCAAAATTATAATTTTTCCCCTAGAAGTGTATTACAAGTGTCAGCCAATTCTGGCTTCTAGGGCACATATATCTAACACTCTCTACTCATTATATACAAATCTCTCTCAACTAGAAGCTACCCTCATAAAAGCACTTCAAAATCTCCAAGGAGACCCTCTCACAGGCCTGCAAGTACTAAGGTCCTCGACGCCCCTGGATGCTTCCTGTGAAAGATGCTACATAATGCCTTATGACCACTCACATGGCCCTCTTTCTACCCGATGCTCTGCTCTGCCTTGCTGCTCTACCTACATCTGCTTTACAGGCTGCACATACTCGGTGCTCTATCGAGCTCCTCTCGATGGCTGCCAGAGCCTTTTTGTGCTTCTCCCTCTTCACAGCATCTCAAACCTTTAAATAGGCTGAGAATCTTCATATCACTTGTCCACGGGAGTCCTAACATGACTCTTTCTCCCAATATGAGTCCAATAAGAATTTGACCATGTCCACAGTCTTCATATTATGACTGTAGCCCTCCATGGTTGCTAGATCCTATGGTCCATGCATAACTCTCTTAGACCACTTGGATTAATCACAATCCAAGTCTAGACAGAAAATCCCGATCTATTCTGTTCGCTCCCACTGAGTCAGCTCTGTCAGAGATCGATCTAGCTCGACTGCATCTCGCTCGAACACCTATTTTCTATCTATCGGAGAGGGCTGGTCTAACTATGATCCAAGCCAGCTCGATCTCAACGTGAGCTAGCTTTACCTGTATCTGAGCCAACCCGACTATTATGCTGATACTGATTCTCCTCTGTTGTGGGTCAAATTCAAGGCGTGAAATCCTAACATGCACCACTCTGATCATTTTGAAAATCCATTTGCATCCAATGAATTTTATCCCTTTAGGTGGATCAACTAGTGCCTATGTACTATTGATCTTCATAGACTCCAATTTGGATTTGATGGCTCCAAGCCACTTCTCAGATTCAGCTCTCTGCAACGCATCCCTGTAGGTGATCAGATCTGTACAGGGTAAAATAGCCCCTATCGAAGTCCTACTCGATGCCCAACTTTAATGAGGCACAGCTTGGAATTGTCGCGACAAGTCTTGAACTCCAAGGCAGCTTTGTAATTGCAAACCTAGCCAAGGTTGGGTGATGAAGTTTGACTGGATGAGCTTGAATAGTACCACTCCAATTCAATCACTAGACGACCTCAAGGGTAGCTAAATTCCTCTATTTTAACGTATAGTTTGGATTAAACGACAATCACCCTGAGTAAGTCACCTACACCACCCGACCTCAACAGTTTTCGAACACCTATCTGACCGAATTCCTTCACTATGGATGGTAGATGCTATCGGTTGCCTCTTATAGACTTCGATCGGATGGATTTGAATCAGCATAAGGACCTCGGCCAAACACACTCGGGTTAGTAAAAGGACTTCACCACCGACATAGGTCCAAATTCACCCGAAAGAGGTGGCCAAACTTCCAAAAGCAGAAGTCAGACTGCTATTCTCATCAAAGAGCTTGTTGTTCCCTCACTTTCGGTCTGAATGTTTACATCTGCTCTCAACCAACCTTGAAGGTGGCCAAGCTTCTGAGAGCTATCAAAGGCAGCCTGACAGAATCCAATCATGAGTCCATCACTAGCTAGTTAACAAGCTGACCTTCAAGTTTGGCTTGTCCGATTTTGAGTTCTCCATCCCTAATATGAATGACCTGCTACCAAGCAGAGCACTCTAGCCTCTCATCCGAGCTTTGTCAAATTAAATTCAACTACCAATAAGTCATGACAAATAATAGCCTAATCTCCATAACAAACTCTGTGTGGCCCAAATGGCCTACTGATATTCTGTTATGGCTGTCACTATTATTCTATTACAAGCTCTGCTTGTAAAATGTGACCCTCCAGAAATAATTTCATTTCAAAACACTAAGCTCTCCTCTCTATTCTAAATTCCTATGAACTCCATTCTTGTTGGCCAGAGAACTGACTTGACCATCGGATGGTCCTACTGGAGCCACCCATCTTCGATCTAGACTTCATCTTGTAGGTCTTAGCAGCGGCCATTGATAAACACTTAAATTAAGTCACTAGAGGTACTAAATATTATAATAATTGATGTTATTTTATTGAGATTTGATGTTCTCTAATCTATTTTATAGGTAATCAAGAGTTTGGGCTCATGCAACTCAAATTGGAATTAAATTGGCTTAGATTCGAGTGATCTAGGCAACTAGTTCAAGGGCTAATCAAATCTGACTGTGAACATGATTTACTCATGAAGGGATTAGATGCAAGCTCTCAAGATTTAAGGATCCAGATTAAAAGATAATCTTTCACATAGATTCAAGTATGAACACGACTTAAAGATCAATGGCTTAGAAGCAACTCATCAAAGATCTAAGAGTCAACATCCAAAGAGTCATTCAGCTATCCTCTTTCTTTAATCCCACATCTAGAAAACATGAAAGCCTTCTCCCTTCCAACACTTGTAAATAAGCCTTAACACCTTCATCCAGAAATCAATCAAGACGATGCCCAATCTCTCTCCAAGCTATTATCTCCCTCTCTTTCTCTCTTCTCCAAAAGTCTAGGGGAGGTCCTAATCCTAGCATGCCTTCCATCAAATCTAGGTGAGGTCCTAGTCCTAGTGTCGCTATCCTTCTTTCCCATTTTACAATACTCCCATCTACCTTTCTTTCTTGGAGTTCTTAGACCAAACCTTTCAACCATCCTGCCACTGTCTGCACAGAAAAAGATGAAAGGATTCAAGGAGGCACATCTACCATTGGGCATAGCTAGAAGATCAACTTGATTTAGTTATTTTGTATCATATTTTTATTTTTTTATTTTTATGTATTTTATTTTGATCAATAAAAAATATTTCTATTGCAATTTTCTTGTTTCTTTCTTAGTTTCTTGCAATCTATTTTCTTTCTTTTGTATTTTCAAAATAATCAACTAAAATCCCTATGGATACGATCCCAACTTACCCTATCTGCATAGTAGTGAGTAGGGTTAATTTTGGTGTGCCACAATAAGCATCAAATTTTGGCACCATTGCTGGAAATCTTGGCATCATTATTTTGAAAAAAAATCTATAAAACATATTTAAAAAATTATTATATTTTATTATTTTCTAGACTTTTATTTCTTGCTTTATATTGCTCTATTGCCTTTCTAGCAAAATAATTTTCTACCTTTGACTTGCTGCCTATTTTAGACTTGCATTTTATTTCTAGAATAATTTAATTTTTAATAGATTCTTTAAAAAAAATTAAAAAAATAAATAAAAAATATTGATAGCTTTACTTTAATTGCTTAATTACTTTTTATTTATTTTTTTAAAAATTACTATCTTATATTACTTTTCATATATAATAGATTTATTGCTTTCTAGCTAGATTACCTTATTTACATACATAAAAAAATTTCCTGCTTTCCAATCTATAGAATAATTTACTACTTTATATAATTAGTAATTTTCTGCTTTACATTATTTAGAATAATTTACTACTTTAAAAGTAGATTTGATTTCTTGGTTTATTTATAGATTATTTAGTTGCCTTTTAATCTTAGCATAATTTACTTTCCATTATGTTAGATTCTCTAAATCTTCTTAAATCTAATTAACTTAATTAAAAGCTACCTCTTATTCCTTCTTGCTTAAAGAAAACATAATATAAAAAGAAAACAAAATACCGCATAACACTTAACTAAAATAGAGAAACTAATTAAATCTTAAAAGATTTTTACTTGTGTTGGACTTCTTTTCTAATTGCATTACATCTTCCATAAAATACATTAAGGGCACTTAATCCAATTAAACAAGATAAGATGGGAATTTGATCACCCCTCCTTAGCCCAAAAATCACTATCTTTTATATTGCATTGAACTAATCCTTTAATTTAAAAGCAATTAGACATTGACTCCTAAGAAATTCAAGCTCAATAGGATAGGTGACCCTGAGAGTTGGATCGGATTAGACTTGGTCAGCTAGTTGGTGTCTAAGCAAGCGGTTTGCTGGATGACTGGGCCCAAAGAAAGGTGGTTTATAATTGATTCCGTTCACTGATCTAGCCAATTTAATTGGTGTCTAAAGAAAGTAACAGGAGGACTCCTACCAACCTTATAGTTACCTGGCCATTTAGTTGGTCAAGCTTCAACTTGGAGGGCTTGAAGGCTAACATGGAAAAGTTAGGAGCTGTCTAGAACTAGGATAACCTTAGGATAGAGAGTCCACTATGTGCTAACTTGATTGCAATTAAAATCTAATCACAACTAATTCTTCTTTCTCTTCTTAGCTTTCGGACTCTTTAGGTTTTTTTCTTTAGAACTCTTTTCTCTCTTCTTCTCCTTTTCTTCTCTTCTCTTTCAAAAAAAAAAAAATACTACAATTAGAACTCGATTAGATCTTTGGGTGTATGTTAGGATGCTGATCATTATAACCTGATTTACATCCACTAGACTTAGAATTAGAAAGAATGATTCGAACAAATTGAGTCAGTATCATGGATCCAAACCAAGACAATGAATCATCACGGCAATTGAGGGAATACTTTACTCCTTCATCTTACACTTATTCTCCCTACATCCAAGTGCTGCCTGTACAGGCATTGCATTATGAGATTATGTCTAGCATGATCCAAATACTTCCTTTTTTTTATGGACTTAGTAACGAAGACCCGTACAAGCATCTAGATAAATTTTTTGAGATTTGTTCAACTATCAAAATTTAGAACTTCTTGGATGATGCCCTTAGGATAAAATTATTTTCATTTTTCCTTAAAGATAAAGCCAAATAGTGGCTAAACTCTTTAGACTCGATCACTATTTCAACCTAGGACCATCTTCAACGAGAATTCCTCAAAAAGTATTTTCCTATTGAAAAAATAAACCAGATTAGAAAATCCATAACTAGTTTTTCCTAGATGGAGGGGGAGATGTTCCACGAGACCTAGGAGAGGCCTAAATGTCCTCATCCAAAAATGTGCTCACCATGCTATTCCCAAATGGCAACTTGTCCAGTGCTTTTATGATGGTTTCACGAAAAAAATAGATAAATAGTTGACTCATCTTATGGTGGGATTTTCATGATTAAAAGTGAGCAAGAGGCCTAGCAGCTTTTTGAAATCCTAAGTGACAATTCATTGCATTACATGACTAGGAAAGCTCCCACATCAAGACCCAAAAGAGTTGGGTTGTATGAAGTTGGTCAATTGGTAGACATCCATAGCAGGGTGGATGAAATAATTTCTCATAAACTCGATCGGCTAGTGCAAGTCGGTTACACCACCTCTTCTCCATCCACACAAGTACAAGATACTTGATTGGTTTGTTCAAGTTCCGTCCACTCTCTACGTGATTGCCTATCCACATACCAATTTCCTGCACTTGCTCAGGAGCAAGCCCATCAAGCTCATACCCATGCTTCTAGGTCAATAAACAATCCTTACTCGAATACCTACAACCCCGGTTGGAAGGATCATCTAAATTTCTCTTGGAAATCACCAAATATGGTCAACCCAATCCCACAGAGATAGAATTATCAAGAATCACAGTATAGGAATCCATCCTATAGCCAGCACCAACAAACCTCATAGCCTATACCCAATTACAGCCCTTCATTCGAGGAAGACATTCGACAAATCCTTTGCTCCACACCCTAACAATTGCAAAGCTAGAGATCCAAATAGGTCAACTGGCCACTGCTCTTAGTAGGAGGAGGAGGGTAAATTGCCTAGTCAACCTATTAGAAACCTAAAAGGGCAATACATGGCCGAGAGCTCCAATACTCTAGAAATCTTTCCTGAACATGCAAAAGCCATTATGACCTTGAGAAATGGGAAGACCTTAGAACAGCCATCACAAGGATCTTTGACCAACTTTGAACCAAGCAAGAGAAAGAAGGATGAGGACCTAAAAGTAGGGGATGAATCAATAATGCAAACACCACCTTACTTGCCTAAAGCTCCATTTTCAAGTGCCCTAAAAGCCCTAATTCTTATAGATAAGAAGGGAGGAAAACTAGATGAGATGTTGGAATTATTTAAATAAGTCCAAATTTATCTTCCTCTTCTGGATGCAATCAAATAGGTCCTAGCATATGCAAAATTTTTGAAGGAATTATGCACCCAGAAACATAAAGCTCGATCACAACTCCCGAAGAAAGTTTGTCTCATCAAATAGGCTAGCTCTGTCTTGCAGCATGCTACCCCTCCAAAGCTTAAAGGTCCAGGTGCTCTGATTATTTCTTGCATTATAGGAGGCTTTCACATTGAACAACCTCTCCTGGACCTAGGGACAAGTATGAACCTTTTACCTAGTTTGGTATATAAACTCATTGGGTTTGGAGAACTGAAACCCATGACAGTCATCATGTAGTTAGCTGATAGATCAATTAAGACACCCCGTGGGATGCTCAAGGATATTTTGGTCAAGGTAGATGAGTTTTATTTTTTGCTTGATTTTTTAGCCCTCGACATGGAATTGAGTGGCAACCCAAGGCAAATTCTCATTAACTTGGGTAGACCCTTCCTAGCTTCAGCAAATGCATGCATCAATTATAGGATTAGAGTCATGGATGTATCATTTGGAAATAAAAAGTTTAGACTAAATATATTTGGTGCATCTTAGACACCATTAATGGATAGTTGCTCTGAAATAGATACATTCAAGGACATCATAGAGGAAGCAACATCAACGATTTTTTCACATAATTTCCTAGACACCCACTTCGGAATGAATGACCATAATATGGAGGGAGGTACTGAAGAAACGAACACTCTAGTTGACATACCAGATGCTGAAAATACTCTTCCTTGGATAATCAAGTATGAGCCATTGCCCGCATTAGGCAATACACCCACAGCCCCATCATTAGAATCACCACCTATGCCAGAATTGAAGCCACTTCTAACTACACTCAAGTATGTGTTTCTAGGACCCAATAATACCCTCCTGATGATCATTACATCAAACTTAACACTGGATCAGGAAGCACAATTGGTTGGTGTTCTGAAAAAACCCAAAGAGGCAATTTGTTGGTCCATTGCCGATTTAAAAGAAATTAACCCCTCCATCTATATGCACCACATTCATTGTGAGGTAGATGCCAAATCCCATCGATTCATGCAGAAGAGATTGAACCAAAACATGAGGGAAGTAGTGAAGAAAGAGATGGTAAAATGGTTAGATGCTGGAATCATCTATCTCATATCCAATAGTAAATGGGTCAGCCCCATCCAAGTAGTACTTATAAAAATTGGTATTACTATGGTCGAGAATGAAGAAGGTGAACTGCTTCCCACTCGCACATCATCTGGGTACTTATAAAAATTGGTATTACTATGGTGGAGAATGAAGAAGGTGAACTGCTTCCCACTCGCACATCATCTGGTTAGCAAGTGTGCATTGACTATAGGAAACTAAATACTGTTACCAGAAAGGACCTTTTTTCATTATCCTTTATCGACCAAATCCTAGAACGACTAGTGGGTCAACATTTTTTCTATTTCTTGGATGATTATTTTGGATATAATCAAGTACCTATATTTCTAGATGATCAAGAAAAGATCACCATTACTTGTTCTTATGGCACCTTCGCTTTTCAACGTATGCCATTCGTACTCTGCAATGCACCTGCTACATTTCAGCGATGCAACTTGGCCATTTTCTCGGATATGGTGGATAAATATCATAAAGTTTTCATGAATGATTTTTCTATATTTGGAACCACCTTTGAGGATTATCTCCATAACCTCTCCAAAGTCCTTAAGCACTACATGGAGACAAATCTAGTCTTAAGTTGGGAAAAGAGCTATTTTATGGTTCGAGAAGGAATCATATTTGGACATTATTTTTGAAAGAGGGATTGAGGTAGATAAAGTCAAAATCAAGATCATCTCAAAACTACCACCCCCCACTTCGGTTGGACAAATACAATCTTTCTTAGGTCACGCCAAATTTTATAGATGCTTCATCAAAGAATTTAGCAAGATATTAAGACCTTTATGCAATTTGTTGGCCAAAGATACACCATTTATCTTTAATGAAGAATGTCTGCAAGCCTTCCACATGTTAAGAATTTCCCTGACAAGAGCACCCATAATAAAACCACTTGATTGGTTCTTCCCATTCGAAATTATGTGTGATGCTTCCAATTTTGCAATAGGGGCCATCTTAGGTCAAAGAATAAACAAGAAGTCACATGTGATCTACTATGCTAGCAAGACTCTTTCGGATGCACAATTAAACTACACTATAACAAAAAAAGAGCTACTAGTGGTAGTATTCATCCTTGAAAAATTTCATTCATATCTATTAGGGTCTAAGGTTCTAGTATATTTTGATCAGGCGGCTCTGAAACTTTTGCTCTCAAGGAAAGATACTAAACCACGATTGATCAGATGGATCCTTCATTTCCAAGAATTTGATCTAGAAATTCAAGATAAAAAGTGATCCAAAAATATGGTAGCTGATCACATTTCTAGAATTTTAGTTGATCACACGATGGGTACAGATGAGGACAAGGATAAATTTTCTGATGAATAACTTTTTGCAACCTCCTCTGACAAAATTCCATGGTTTGCCCACATCATTAACTACTTGACAATAGGGCAAGCTCCTCTCCATTAGACAAAACAGGAAAAGGATCGATTCTTTTCATAGGTCAAATATTATCATTGGGATAAACCCAAATTGTTCAAACATTATCCTGATCAAGTAATTCGACGATGTGTCCCTGAGAGTGAGTATCAAAGTATACTTACCTTTTGTCACTCTCATGCATATAGGGGACACTTCAGTGGAAAGAAAATGGCTGTGAAAGTGATACAAAGTGGATTTTATTGGTCAATATTATATAAGAATGCACACAAATTCTACCATGAGGGCTTATGCTGTCAGCAAACAGGGAATATTTCTAGAAAAAATATGATGCCCCTATCCCCTATTTTAGTCATGAAAGTTTTTGATGTTTGGAGAATTGACTTCATGGGACCCTTTCCTTTTTCTTTTGGACACGAGTATATACTAGTTGTAGTTGATTACGTATCCAAATGGGTGGAGGCCATGGCAACCCAAACCAATGATCATAAGGTTGTGATCAAGTTTATTCAGTAGAACATTCTATGTTGATTCGACTGCCCAAGAACCATTATTAGTGATGGAGGTGCACACTTCATGAATAGGCACTTTGAAAGTTTAATGAAGAAATACGGAATCACTCATAAAGTTGCCAAGCCATACCACCCTCAAACTAATGGCCAAATAGAAGTCTCTAATAGGGAGATCAAATGAATTCTCGAGAAGATGGTTAGGCCATATCGAAAAGATTGGTTTGGAAGATTAGACAATGCATTATGGGCCTTCCATACAGCATACAGGACACCGATAGGAATGTCTCCTTATCGACTCATGTTTGGAAAAGCCTGTCACTTGCCAGTAGAGATAGAACACTGCATATTTTGGGCTATAAAGCAATTCAATTTTCACATGAAAGATGCAGGTAGTAATAGGAGATTACAATTGAATGAATTAGAAGAGCTACACAATGAAGCAATTAAGAATTCATTAATCTATAAGCCTCAAACTAAGGATTATCATGACAAATACATTTCATGAAAAATGTTCGAGCCTAATCAAAAGGTGTGGCTTTATAATTTGAGGTTGCGATTATTTCCTAAAAACTCTGCTCACGTTGGGATGGATCATACATTATGATTCAAGTGTTCTATCATGGAGCAGTGAAAATCAAAGATCCTAAATAGGGAAACACCTTCAAAGTGAATGGCCAACGATTGAAACATTATGTGGATGGAATTAAAGATGGTGAGCAAGTTGATTCAATTGAATTAAGGGACCCCATCTACATATGAAACTGAACATAGTCTGATTGAAGATGTTAAAAATAGCACTTGTTGGGAGGCAACCTATCGTATACAATTTTTTTAGTTTCTTTTCATTTTGTACGAATCTCTGAGAAAGAAAATTAGCCAAATTGGATCTATATAGTAGAGTGCATGGGTGATGATATTAACCAAGTTGGGGGGAGCAATGTTTATGCCAGCTGGAGTCTAGGACACACTACACCCAACAATGAAGGATCTCGCAACGATGAATGCACACATCAAACTCTGGTAGTATCCTCCCTTATTATATTTTATTTTGATTATATTATGATTCTTTTCTTCCACTGGGGATAATGAAAACAAAGATATAGAGGGAGAAAAACTAATTTTAAATTTGAGTGAGTTCTCAAGTATGATTCGAAATAATTATCTTTATGTTGTCAAACATTGTTTTGATTAAGAGTTAATTAGGCATCCTAATTGATGAACGATTAACAGTCTAGATAATTTTAGAGATACTAATGAGTAAATTATTAAGAAAACCCAATGATTGGTATGAATTAGACTAGATCAAATTTTAAGAGTGATTCTAGAACCTTCTTCTTATCAATCTCAATAAAGAATATGCTTTATAAGAGTTGGGTGAAAAGCTCAAAATATGCAAAATTTTTTCTTAAAATCTGCTAAAAAATATATATTAGTTTTTCACCAAGTAACTAGATCTCGTTATCTAAGCAAGCAATGATATTTGCATAAAAAAGTGGGCAATGTGAATTAAAAAAAGAAAGGATTTAGGATTGTCTCACTGAGTAACCAAGTCGCTTTGCCTGAGTAAGCATTGTGGTTTGCATCAAAAGGTAAGGATGCAAGAAATTAGTTTAAAAAAAAGGTAGATAATAAGAGGACTAAATTATAAGAAAATAATGCATCCATCTCACATTAAGTTAGAGGATTTAAAGAGTAAAGTGGAGAGTTGGTAAAAAAAAATCTCTAAAAAATTTCTATGGCTAATACTCAACCACTAATTGGGTCGAATTAATAATCTGATGATGTACCTCTTAAATGGTCTAGCCGGATATCAACTATCTTTAGAAATGTCTAAACTAACTTTTAATTCAAGATCGAGTCAGTATATATTGCTAATTTATCTACTTTACTCATGGATGTGCAAAGTTCAAGTTGGGGGTGTGATAAATACTTAAATTAAGTCACTATAGGCACTAAATATTATAATAATTAATATTATTTTATTAAAATTTGATATTCTCTTCTCTATTTTATAGGTAATCATGAGTTTGGGCTCATGCAACTTGAATTGAAATTAAATTGGTTCAAATTCGAGTGAACCAAGCAACCAGTTCAAGGGCTAATCAAATTCTAGTGTGAACGCGACTTATTCATGAAGGGCTTAGATGCAAGCTCTCAAAATTCAAGGGTCCAGCTTAGAAGATAACCTTTCACGTGGATCCAAGTGTGAACACAACTTAAAGATCAATGGCTTAGAAGCAACTCATCAAAGATCTAAGGGTTAATATCCAAAGAGTCATTCATCTATCCTCTTTTTTTAATCCCACATTTAGAAGATATGAAAACCTTCTTCCTTCCAACACTTATAAATAATTCTCAACACCTTCACCCAAAAATAAATCAAGACCATGCCCAATCTCTCTCCAAGCTATTATCTCTCTCCCTTTCTCTATTCTCCAAAAGTCTAGGGGAGGTACTAACCCTAGCACACCTTCCATTAAATCTAGGAGAGGTCCTAATCCTAGTGTCACTATCCTTTATTTTTATATTTTCATACTCCCATCTACCATTCTTTCTTGGAGTTCCTAGACCAAACCTTCCGATGATCCTGCTACTGTCTGCACGAGGAAGATGAAAGGATTCGAGGAGGCACATCAACCATCGATCATAGCTAGAAGATCAACTTGCTTTAGTTATCTTATATCGCATTTTTATTTCTTTTTTTTCTTTATGTATTTTTTTTAGTCAATGAAAAATATTTTTGTTGCAATTTTCTTATTTCATTCTTAGTTTTTTGCCATCTATTTTCTTTCTTTTGCATTTTCAAAATAATTAATTAAGATCCCTATGGATACGATCCCGACACATCCTATCTATATAGTAGTGAGTAGGGTTAATTTTGGTATGCCACGACAAGCATCAGCCATCTCTTCTAGCTCTAGCGAGCTTCAACATTAGCAACCATTTTCTACACTAATAGGATTGGCACTAGAGAAAGGGATCTTGAGCCCTTGCTCTAAAAGGAGTTCATAATCAAAGTGATCATCTTCCTCTTCCCATTTCTCCACCATTTCCTACTGATCTCCCTCTTGTTTTGATAAAATGCCTCCCAGGAGAGCTCCTTTGAGGCGATCCCTCGCCACTGCCATCAGATCCAACCCAGAATCGATAAATCCACCTACTCTAACCTCGTCATCGGCACCTCAACCTCCACCAGTAGTTATGATAGATTTGGAGCAATTTAACCCACTAGTGCTATAGGTTAAGGACCTCACTTAAGTAGTGCAGGCTATTCAACAACCCCCGACGTCAGTCCAACCAGAGGGACCCTCACTGGAGTATCGAGATCCAATGCAGAGGAGGCTGACTTGGGTGAGTCGGTCGGGGACCCCTGGGAAGGGAAAGCAGAGAGCCCCTACTTTGACCATGATTCGACCCGTAGGAGGTCTCTACCTCTCTTGAGCCACCTACCCTTTGAGATCCATGATTGAGATGATCTTCTCGATCAAAAGCTCCAAGAAATGAATCGATGGATTGAGGAACTCCACCACACCGTCCAAGTCCACAATGATGACATCTGCACTGATCCTCCCTTTTCTACCTAAGTCATGTAGGAGCCTATCCCATCGAACTTTAAGCTTCCTCAATTTGAAAGTTATGATGGGACCCCCGACCCAATCAACCACCTCGAAGCCTTCAAGACCATGATGCTGCTCCAGGGTGCTCCTGACACTATTCTCTATCATGCTTTTACCTCTACTTTGAAAGGAGCAGTAAAAAATTGATACTCGAGCCTCAAATCAGATTTCATCTTTTCTTTTGATCAGGCTTGTTTCATCAGTAGCCAGCGCAAGAGGTGAGGTTTCGACTCTCTCATCAACGTCAAGTAGAATAAGGGAGAGTCCATCCGAGCTTATGTCAACCATTTCAATGCTACTACTTTAGAGGTCCGTAATATGGACCAATTTGTTGCCATGGCCGCACTAAAAGATGGCCTTCAGAATAATGATCTCCTCTTCTCTTTGGAGAAGAAGTATCTTAGGGACTTCATTGACATACTGGTCTGGGCTGAAGGCTACGCCCAAGGAAAGGAGGCCTTCAAGTTGAAAGATGAAGAGACTGGAAGAGAGCAATAAGTGGATGAATCGAGCAAACTTGCAGTTGTTAAGAAGCCATGTGAAGTTTGGCTGCACTCCAAAACTCCTGAGCACCAACGAGCTTAGACTCCACCTCAAGCTCATCGACAAAAGAGCCTAAGTCGAAGGGCATAGTGGAACTCCCCTCTAAGGAGATTTCATAACTACTCCCAGCTAACCGCTTCGAAGACCCAAGTGCTGATCGAAATCAAGAAGCAAATATCGAGATCAAAAAGGATGCACACTCATCCTGATAAGTGCAATCCTAATAAGTACTATCTCTACCATCGCGACCATGGTTACGATATTGAGGAATGCATCCAGCTCTAGGATGAGATCAAGGAGCTCATCAGGCGAGGTTGATTAGATCGATTACTATAGCGCTGACTTGAAAGGAGAGAAGATCAATCAAAAGCACCCCAGCAACTAGAGCCATCTCAGCAAGATGAACAGCAAGGAGATTGGCCCCCACTTGGGATCATCAATACCATCACTGGGGGACATTGATAGGGGGAGCGAGTAGATCAGTAGAGTCATTAAAGAAGCAAAAGATTGAAGAGCCCATCATTTTCACTAAAGAAGATGTACAAGGGATTCAATTTTCACACAATGACATGATTGTAGTTTCATTAAATATTGTTGATTATGATGTATGCTACATTTTAATTGATAATGAAAGCTCTGCTGATGTTTTATTTTATGATGCATTCTCAAAAATGTTTATACCTAGTAATTGTATGGGACCAATAAGCTCCCTGCAGGTTGGATTTACTGGTGATTCTGTACCAATTGAAGAAATAATTATCCTAACGGTAGTAGCGGGTTGGTACCCAAAACAATCCAAGGCCCAAGTTGACTTTTTGGTGGTGAAGGCTCCATCCGCCTATAGTGCAATCCTTGGCCAACCTAGTTTGAATGCACTTTGGGCTACGGTTTCAACCTACCACTTGAAGATGAAGTTCCTAACGGACTATGAAGTTGGACAAATCAGGGAGATAAGGCTCTGGTGCGATATTGCTATGCTATTGCCCTACAAGAAGGAAAACAAGCAGAACTCTATCCAGTAGACGAACTTGATACCCGTGACAACTTAACTGAAGAGTAGGGCGAGTCAAAGGATGACCTTATCATGATCACTCTAAACGACAGAAATACAGATCACACTCTTCAAATCGGATCCAATTTGAGAGAAAATTTTAAGGAGCAGCTCATCGCCTTCTTATGAAGGAATGCTGACATCTTCACCTAGGTTCCTATGGACATGCCTGGGATCAATGCAAAGGTAATGAAGCACCACTAGGCTTTTGACCTTAAACATCGATCAGTAAAATAAAAGAAGTGCAGTTTTACACCAGAGTGGCAGAAAGCAATCATAGATGAGGTCGACAAGCTCCTCGAAGCCAAATTTATCTAAGAAGTATCCTACCCAGACTGGATTGCAAACATCATCATTATCAAAAAGACAAACGATAAATAGAGGATGTGCATCAACTTCACAGACTTGAACAAGGCCTGCCTAAAGGATAGTTACCCCCTATCGAGGAGAGACCAACTGGTGGATGCAATTTTGGGCCACGAACTCCTCACTTTTATAGATTATTTCTCTGGTTACAACTAGATCTGGATGGCACCAGAAGATGAGGAGAAAACTACTTTTATTACTAACTATGATCTTTATTGTTATAGGATCATGTCTTTTGGACTTAAAAATGTAGGTGCGACCTACCAGTGCCTGGTGAATAAAAATTTTAAGGAGCAGATCGACCGTAATATGGAGATCTATGTGGATGACATGCTGGTCAATAGCCAATCTTCAATAAACCATGTTGCTCACCTGGAAGAGACCTTTCTCACTCTCTAAAAGTATAAGATGAAGCTGAATCAAATCATGTGTTCCTCCGGGGTAACTTCGAAAAAATTCTTGGGATTCATGATTGAAGAAAAATCAGCATTTTCCACCACAGGATCATTAAGATCCGATCAGATCTGTAGAAATATTTTAAAATTTTTTTCTAACAAATTCTAATCAGATCTGAGAGTTCTTGGATCAGATCCTATTGATTTAATATTAAAAATAATATTAAAATAAAAATTGAAACAACAGATGTTATCTTTAGGATAAACCGCTTTTATCCTATCGATGATATGTCATTGCCCGGGATTCTATATCTAGCCATGCAACCACCTGGCCTCTACCAGAGTCAACTTGAGCAGGATCTAGATGCACTCTCCTTCTAGATCTAATCTTCAAAAAGCAAATCTAGATCTAATTCATGGAGCCTTCAAAATAATGTTGAAGGCAACGCGCTCGTCTTACGAACATATCATCACTTTCCTTTGGAACCTTGCATCAATTGCCTTGGATCTTCTTCTAGAATTCTGCCCAACCTATTGGGCATGGAGAAGAGAGAGAGAGGAGGAGGAAAAAGGGGCATGGAGATAGAGGGGGTGGCAGCACTTTGGTGTGGTGGAAAAAATTTTGAACCTTTTTTATAACCCTAGGCGCAGGAAGGGTTTAAACAAACCTCCATGTGCCATGCAGTGCCATGCAGTCTCAATGAATTAGATTCGTTGATTTAATGAGATCTTAATCTGATTGTCTAAGTAATGTCACCTGATCCAATCAGGTTAGAGACCCCTCAAATCCTCCATAAGTGGCGCCATAGATGGATAAACATAAAAGGGTGGGCACCAGGTATTTGATCCTATCAAAATCCTAGAGTCCCATGTTCATGGGACTCTCTCCTTTGTGCGCATGCCCCATAGGGGCCAACCCTTCCTCCTTTCCATCATGAGAAGACCATAGGGACGTGAGCCCAACGTAAGACATAGGGGGCGCATGCCTCCTCTCTTTTCTTTCCTGCATATTGATTAACATTTGACCCACATGTCTTGATAGGGATAGGAAATGGCTGGTGGAGACAAGAATTAGCAGGTATTG
>QRFJ01001886.1:216088-348711 GCA_006176705.1 Cocos nucifera | reverse complement strand
CCCGATAATGGCGTCAATAACTTGATAGGAATGCGATGTTGTCGTTAAGACACCGTATTTATCAGTTTAATCCGACTTCTTAAAATAATTAAAAATGCGTAGATAGTAGTGAGTCGGGTCGAATCCATAGGGAAGGTAGTATTTTTAGATTTGAAATCTTTGATTTTTTTTGAAAAAAAAAGAGAAGAGTTTTGGGATAAAAAATTTTGAAGTCGGAAAAATAAAATTGCGAAGTGAAAATTAAATTAGGTGCAGGAAATTTAAACTTGGTACTAAGATCTACTAGTTAGATCTTAGCATCTACTTATAAAGCAATAATTTAAAGTATAGAAATTAAATTGCAATAAAAATAAAAAGCAAAAAATTAAAGTGCAAAAATAAAATTTTTATTAATTAAAATTTTAAAATTTAAATACATGAAATTTAAAAAGAATAAAATAGCCTGATCTCTGATCTTGGATCGGCATTGGCAGAAAGATGGTGTAGAAGCCCGACTCTTCTTCTCGGCACCCGTTGCTTCGAAGCAGCCTTTAACCCATAGCCTAGCTTAGCCCTATACCAAAGCTTCACCTTGATCGAAGATGTTGATTTCTGAAGGCCTGAGGTCCTTTTTATAGAGCTAGGAGGGCTGGATATTTTTTTCTAAAGGCAATGTGGGACTAATAGCCTTGTAATCATCAAAATACAAAGAAATTTGAATAAAATTTGAATCAAAATAGCTCTGATACGACTCTGGTAAGTCTGATAAAATCTAGCCATTCAATAGAAATCCAACGGTCCAAAAATCATCAAAATTGGATGCATATCAGCCCAGATTGGGTCGGATCAATTTTTGATCGTTGGATTGCACTTGATGGAGGAAATCAGGTCGCAAATCGCGCTTCAAAAATCCTGATCACCATCGAGAGCATTCTGGATGGTTAGATCGAAGCTGGAATCAAGCGCTGCCATTCGATGGTGATCCGAGTGAAATCGGCAACCAAAAAAAATGCTGACCATTCGATCTTGATCGCAAATAACCACCATCGCACGATCGCGCGTTTACTGTTCCCATGGACCGCGTGGACCGGCTACATCATGCACCACAACCAATCAGCACCCTTTATTGATCGATGAAAAGATCGAAATTTCTTTTGGGGTTTAGGTCTACCACGTGGCAAGCTCTGATTCGCTGGTGTCTGCCGAGCTGGCGGTCTACACTGTGCTGTAGACCGGCTGATGGCTTCTGAGCTTGAGTTGGCTAGCATGGTTGGCTTGGCGCATTGGCTTGGTCGGCTTGGCTTGGCGCATCTGGACACGTCGGCTGCTGCGGCGTGGTGGCTTGACTTGCGGAGCCGGCTGAGCCATTTTTTTATTTAAATTTTATTTATTTTATTTCTTTAAAAATTTATATCTTTTCCATTTTAGCTCTATTTTACTCAAAATTTATTTTGTTATGATAAAAAAAATGAGCTCTTTCCATTAGTAATAAAATTTTATTTTTTAATTTTTATTATTTTTTAATTAATTTTTTAATTAATAAAAATATGAATTTCTCAAAAATTATATATAAATTGATTAATAATTTTTAAAAATTAATATAAATTAATTAATAAATTAATACTTTTATTGGTGAATTTATGATGCTTATCAACCAACTACAACTATTGTAATTGATCTAATTAAGTATGAGTACGATAAAAATTGATTATCAACCAACCACACGAGCCTATGAGTACGATAAAAAATTCTGATATAGAAAATCTGCACAGTATGCTAGTACTATGCTGATCTTTCTTCGATGGTCGATCAGATATCTTCTTCTTCTAAATTTAGACTCTTCCAAAGAGGAGAAGGAGGAGAGAAGGTTTCATATGTGAGACACTCTCAGAAAACTCAAAGGAGGAAGGGAAGAGGTGAACACGGCAACCCTAGAAGAAGACCCTCTTCTTCTTCTCTTTGCTCTCACCTAGATACCTAGCTTTGTGCCTATTGAATCTCAATACCCAAGAATCATTTCTCTCTAATTTTCATACACCTAAATTCTCTCTCAAAGGTCTATATTCCATGAAAAATTTGAGTAAAAATTTATTTTAAATAATAAGTTATGGAAGAGCCTTGTCTAGGTTAAATTTCTAGACAAGGCAGGACCATATATGGCAAGTTGTTGGGGCACCCAACACTTGGGCACCCCCTCCTCATCCCATTCTAAGGACCACCATAAAAGAGAGCACAAAAACCCTCTTTTTAACATGGAAATCATAAAAAAAATTAGGATGGGATGGCACACAAGGGAAGAGCCAATGTTTGTTGGGATTCTATCATATAGAGTCCAATACCACAATAACTTTCAATCTATTGACTTGGTCCTTAACTAATTCCCAAATAAATAGGAGAGGAAGAGAAGGGCATGCATGAGAGGCCTGGGGAGAGGATTTTCCATGAAAAAATCCTAAAAAATAGGAGTGGGGGGCATTGGGGCTAAAGTGGTGCAAGGAGGAAAGTCCTAGTCATACTAGGACTTCCAATTTGACTTGGTCAAACAAAATCTTCTAACCAAATTAAATCAAATTTCAATCCAATTAGAATAGGTCATAGTCTAACCAAGACCTTAATTAAATCAAATTAAATTTTGATTTAATTTTTAATTAAATTAGAGATTGGGTTGATATAAGTCCTAGTCTCATTAGGACTTTCAATATGACTTAGTCCAACTTGATCTTTAGACCAAATAAAATTAGAATATATTTAATCTAATTAAAATAGGTCTTAATCTAATTAAGAATCTAATTAAATTAGATTAAATTAGATTTAATTTTAATTTAATTTTTAATCAGATTAGAAATTGGGTTTACCCAAGTCCTAATTGAACTAGGACTAGTTCTTTCTTTCACTTAGGTTATCCAATAAACCAATTAGATTTGATCCAATCAAGTCCAAACTAAATTTAATTAAATTATATTTAATTAGACTTAATTTTATCCCTCTAGTTTAATCAAATTAAATCAAATAGTGGTTGAATTGCTAATCGATCCTCCTGCAATACTTGCGCTAGGTTAAACATCAATCGTATTGATCATTTAATCCTAGAATGATTCTAAATCGCTGATCAACCATTCGATCGGATCGTGAACTCTAATGTGTGTGACCTAATAGGTTCGAACCTAAGTCAGTAGCATTGAAATAGATTTTTGTATCAATTAAAGTAACCATCTAGCAAAGATACCCAACAACCGGATAGGTCGAATGTGTAGAACAACATCTTTAGAATCCATGCAGATATAGTTTTCATATAATTCATCCCCTTGATCAAAATGCTCGTAGGACACCTCAGAGTTCAACTGTTAACTCTGATCAGGTTGTCCACATTGTATTTTAAAATATCAAATTCATTTGATGGATTATCTTGGCCAAGATTTTGCTATATTGAAATACAGTGATACATTCTTCTCCAACTCTTGGAGTGATCAATTCCATCTTGATCACACACCAACTTTGCAAGTACTTGACTATGCCCAGAAGCCTTCCATTACTGAATTAGAAATTCAGTTAGTCCGATACCAAAGCATAGTGAGTTGCTTGCAAGTCACTGAGATGATCTCAGATCTAAGGGATACTTATACCTATATCCCATCAGAGACATTCTCGATAGTAGAATGCTCTAGAGTTGGTCATGTTCAATGACGATGTACCCATACATATCACCTATATGCCATACCAGTGTCTCCACACTCCTTGGTTAAGAGGACAACCAATCTATATGGCATACAGCAACCTATGCTCGATAGATGTTGTCATCCTAATTAACAGCCTATCATTTAGTCGTGAACAAATTTAAGAACTAATCCATAAATTCTCTCTTTATCGAATCTAGATAGTCCTATGGACTTCATCACAATAATAGAGTTCGTTAGAAGATGAATACTTTGTAATGAAAAGATATCAAAAATATATTTTATTCATTAATGAATCAATTGCAGATACAATGTAGCTCAACCATCAATAGACTGATGATTGACTTTGGAACACATTTTCCAATAGATTTTGGTCCATGTATAGATATATATACATATATATTGTAAACCCTAGGAATTGAGAGAGAAGAAGATCAATAGAGCTATTTTCTTCCATATCTCTTCCTCTCTCTAGTTTCTTCACACGTCAAGGTGTCCTAGGGGGCGCACCTCCAAGCATGGAGGAAGGAGGCATGCCCCACTCTTTCTTTAGTCTCAACAATGTCAAGGGATCCTGCATAATAATTAGTATCAGAGCCATCTTGAGGAGGAGGCATGAAGAATAAATCTAGTATAGGAGCAGGATTTGGTAGAAGAAGAACAAAAAAAAAAAAAAAAATTGAGAGGCCAGCAGGGCCCCCCTTTCTTCCTCCCAATTGGCGGCCAGTGATTGGCCGTCAATCTCAAGCTTAGCGATCGACATTCAGCAAATTGGCATCGATCCTAATGCTTGGCCACCATTTAAGTGATCTAGTGGCTGAGCATAGCGTGCGGAGGTGATTCCACAGGTGGTCAGCAATGGTGAGCGCATGCAGGATGGCCAAAATTTGGAGGAGGCAGCATGGGTCTTCTTCTCTAAGAATGTCGTACATGGCAGTGGCATTGATTTCGATAGTGGCGCATGCAAGCGTGCGCGCGTGCAAGCAGCAGCGATCAATCGACGATGGTGGTTGGTGGAATGCGGGCAGTAGGTGCGCTTGTAGTGGAGAGCCGATTGGGGAGAAGGGATCCAATGTCAGAGTAGGCCCCAGGAAAGAATCTGGCATGGAGGCACATGGATCCGGTGCAATGGAGCATGGATATGGTGGTGGCATGCGGATTCGAGTTGCCAAGATGGCATAGGGCCCCCTCTTCCTCCCGAAATGTGGATATGATTTGACAGTCGTGGAGCATGATGGCGGCAGTGATGGTGTGCTGTAGTGCCAATCTGATGGTGGCGGTGCCTGGATCTGACAGTCATGTGGGCACAGATCGGTTAGCAGCTATCCATGGCAACAGGCGACTATTTTTTTGGTTTTGGTTGGGATGAAGATGAGGGAGAAGAAAGAAGTCTAGAAGGTTTTAGGAGAGAGAAAATAAAGAAAAAAAAACCAAAGGGGCTTTGAGCTTTATTTTTTGATTTGCTTTTCTCTCTTATTCATGGTTATTCTTTTGAATGCAGCTTTGCATGATGTTAAAAAAAAATTACGAAGGCTAAGCTGTTGGTGATTTATTTGGCATGTCAGAGGAGAGATCACTCAAGGGCTCAGGATCGAGGTGGAGTTTAAGAAGCAACTATTCAATCTATTGAAAGGCTGAAAAAATAGTTAGGGTGTATTCAGTAGTACGACCAGTTGGAGCCTTAGGGGTGATGGAGATGGATGATCCACGAAAGTCCAGTAGGTTAGGACTGGGTGGCTATAGAGCAGCATAGAGATGAGGTAGAGAGTGTTGGAGTACTGCAGTAGCACTTTTTTGGAGGCACAAGGGCTGAGCGAGGCTTGATGGTGCAGCAGTCGAGGGAGGTATCTTAATAGAGAGTGTCAGGGGCATCTTAGGGATACGAAGAGTAGGTCTTAGGGAGAGCCAAGGGGTCTTAAAAAGTGCTAGGGGCATCAAGCACGTCGGAGTATCCAAGATCAGATTTCTTCTATAGGAGCACTAGGAAGAGTTGCGGTTCAGGTGGAGGATGGGTTGTGTACAACAAGAGAGGATTTGGATACCTATGAGAATGCGGTGTTGAGATGAGATAGAGAGTGCTAGAGTGCTGCAGTAGTGCTTTCTTAGAGACACAGGACTGAGAGAGGCTCAGCGGTGCAGTAACCGAGGGAGGTATTACAGTAGAGAGTATCAGGAGGCATCTTAGAGAGATTGAAAGTAGGTTTCAAGGAGAGCTAGAAAGTCTCAGGAGCCTCGAGATGAGATAGGTGGGTCTGAGTCTAGGATAGGATTTGAGCTATAGTTCCTCCAAGTGAAACTAAAGTGATGGTTGATGCAGGGGTAGAAGAGGATGAAGTGCTAGGATAAAATTTTTTAGGATTTAGTCACTAGATTCAGAGGAGTTGGATTAGCTCTTGTGTGTTTTGGAGGAGTCTTCAGGGTGTAGTATATTCGAGATGGTTTCGGAGGGGTTCGTAGAGTGCAAAGGGTCTAAAGAAGCAATAATGGTGTTCGAGGTGTAGCGATAGGCTCAGCAATGCAGCATTGAGTGGTTGGCCTTAGGTGTCTCGATTGTAGAGTCAGATTCTTTTACAGCATCAGATGGATTTTGATTTTAGGTGGAGCTCTGGAGAAGTAGCTTTAGCGGTAGAGAGAGATATGACACGAGTTCAGAGTGGAGGGATGTAGAGGAAGGAGCGATATTCCAGTACCAGCATCAAAGATACATAGTTCCAGATGGAGCCATATGTGCAAGTGAACAGACATAGCTCTGACGAGATCGTGTCAGGTGGTGCAATAAGTGCTGGTACAAGAATGCTATAGGTTCTTTAGAAAAGTCCAAAAAAAGTGATGTAGCTGCCAAGTAGAAGGGATCCTACAAATTCAAGATGGTGCCAAGGAGCAAGCATAGGTCTTCAACTATAGAGACGGTCATCTAAAAGGTCTCCAAGGGTGCATAGCAGCTAAAGTGCATTGGCAGAGGTATTAGAGTTTGCACAAGAAGCTATCTAGGTGCGCTTGGAGCATAGGTTGGTGTTGCAGCTATGGGGTTGGAGCAGGAGGACATCAATTCGAGGCCAAAGAAGTACGATGGAGCATGAGTCTCAAGGGCTGTGGAGCATAAGTCAGTGTTACAGCTAAGGAGGAAAGGTTGCTTCGAGGGGATGGTGTCAGCTCTGAAGGTAGCAGGATGGTGCAGATGGCTCATACAAGACTTGCTAAGGTTTGAAGCACCAAGATGGAGATTATTAGGATTAGTTGTGCTCCCAAGCCTTGGAAGGCCACTTGAGAAGTTACGGTATTGCTCCAAAAGACTTGGACAGGTGTGAGTCCTAGGGCTAGGACTGGTTTGGTCCTAGGATGGAGGTTCAGCCCTCCACAATCATGAGGCCTTGGTTTGTGGGTCTCATGGGGGCTAATCGGAGTTTGGATTAGGTTTGGGTTCATGGGATTGAGTGCATGATTAGATCATGGGTGTACATGAGTTTGGGTGATTGTATTTGGACTAGATTAGCCTAGAAAGTTTTATACAGGTTAGGATTTTAGTCTATGTATAGATATATATACATGTATATTATAAATCCTAGGAATTGAGAGAGAAAAAGATCAATAGAGCCATTTTCTTTCATATCTCTCCCTCTCCCTGATTTTTTTACATGCCAAGATGTCCTAGGGGGCGCTCCTCCAAGCACAGAGAAGGAGGCGCACCCCACTCTTCTTTTAGCCTCAACAACGTTAAGGGATCCGGCATAACAATCTTTGCTAATACCATAAGACTTGAATGATCATTATGATGATGGCACTCTTGGCCTCATCATTCATAGCTTGAGCGCAATAGACAATCCCAACAAACTAGTAAACAACCAAGTAATATTAATTTAAAAGGATGGACTCCAAACAAATTAGTCTTAAATGCAAAATAATGAAATAATTCTTCCTATCCCTTTGCACAATGGAGTCACTCTACACCTTGGCTAGCACATATCATGTTGCAAGTGAACTTAGCCTAAGCCCAACAACTTTGAACTACTCTAAATTAGTCCAAGTAAATATGGCCATCCATATAAGGCCCATGGATCTCTAATCAGATCCCTAATGGTTTAAGCAAGTTAGACGCTGATAACATCGAGGTTGAAAACCCTAAAGAAATGATTTTGTCCATATTTATTAGATCAAGAACTGAACCCAAGCTGATCATCCTTCTAGATTCTCCAAGACATGATTATTTTTTTTTGTTTTATACATTTTAGATATCAATCATTTGCAATAATATGAATTCTCAATCAACAATGTCCATTATTAATTCTGCATCAATAGGATTGATGCCTCTCAATTTTACTTGAATTATTTTTTCCTTGATTCTTTTTCTTATTCAAGATGCTTACTATAAAAACATATGAATGATATGGTAGATTCTAGCATTAGCTAAACAAATAATACTACCATGACTAATCCAGTCATGGAGAATGAGGTAATTCCTCTAACCAAGTCAAGACTCTTTAAAAAATTAAGAAAATTAGAAAAAAATTTGGTTCTCTTTTCTTTGATTAACAATAACAAATTAAATTACAAAACCTCTATCTATACTAGAAGGTCTGTCCTTGTACATTCTAGTCATTCCTTTCTAGTTAATAGAGGATGTAGCTTTCCTTAAACAAATATGATTAGTAAAAGTAATTATAAAAAGACTAAAATCCTTCGGGAGGTACATTTTAACTTTTGTATCGACTTTGTCTCTAGTCAGTTCATCTAATTCTTCTCGAATTAGGAGATATATCTAACAAAATCTTCTGAAAAGGAAAATTTTGCATTGATCAACTTGAGGCCTATGTTAGATATATGTGCCCTAGAAGCTAGAATTGGCTGACACTTGTAATACACTTCTAAGGGCAAAATTATAATTTTGACTAATATCAATAAAATGGGTTATTTTCTATCACATATGTGTATTTAGTGTCTGTGATACATCCTTTGAGTTAATGGTAATGATAATTCATATTTTCAAGAGTTGAAAATTTAAAACATGAATGATCATTATTAACTCATAAAATGCTCCCGACCATAGGATCATCACAAGGATGGTGATTGATTCAAAAGATCGATGTACAATCGCTTCTCTTTAGTAGATGAGTCTTGAGTCTACGGTGTGGAGACACCGGAGTGAGAGTATAGGTACTCGTTAGAAGAATGAGGGCACTGAGCGTGACCACCTCGAGTAGTCATTAGGAAGTCTACCTTCTCGTCAATGACTGACTCGATGCTGCAGTAGTGTGTCTGGTTCTTTGACCTGAGGTGCATCGGCAGTTCACCTTGAGGGTGTTATAGTTTGACTACACCATTACTTCGGTCTCCTTAGCCATATGGAACCCTGAGGTGTATGTTGGCTATAGCATGTTCATTGTAGGAACTGGATAGCATCAAGATGGAATCTATCTACCTCGGTGGTAGAGGAGCAGCCCTATGATGATCATGAGAATCAAGTCCAAGAAGTCCATGGCCATGGCAGAGTGAAATAATAGAAAGAGTTTCTATTTAGGTTTTCACATTGGACTTGAATCGAATGATTACATCATATGACAGAGACTAGGGTTTGACGAGTTCACCTTAACCCTAATCTGATCGGGGCTCAAGATAGAAGAACTTAATCACACAGGTAGCTGCACCAAGAGGTTCGCATTCAGCTCTGATGGGTTGCCACCATATACTGCTAGGTGTCACTGGTGGATTTTGGGAGCAATTAGAATGATTTAGATGATCGATCATTCTAGCTATTCGAATCAGAAGAGTTCTGATCCATCGAAAGGAGTTTCGATGATGTCGATGATAGAGATCATGACATATCCCATTACCATATAGAACTGAACCTAACTGGGTCACACAAACAAGGGTTTGAATCTGGTGATCATCAATTGAACTGATCTAGTTCAATTGATCTGAATGAGATTCAATTAGGTTCAAGAAAATCGTGCTAGCACTCGATTGAACCTAACGTTCTTCTTTTGCTATCATAAATAAGTTGTCCTGACTGAGCCAAAGGAGTTTGTGCTCAATCAGAGGCCTTCATATGGTCTGACTGGAGGTTGTCCAAGTCAGAAAAGGTTGTCTTATTTTGTAAGACATTACCTGCCATTTTTGGTCACCTGCCATTTCTTCGTTCTTTGACTTTGGTCAAAAGTCTACCTTTGACTGGTCAAATGTTGACCATTGACACTTTGACTTCTGTCCATGTGTCATGCACCTATTGGAGAGCTGGTGGGGGCCTGTCCTCCTGACCAGAACCTGGCAAGGAAGAGGGCGCACGCCACCCTTGGCGTGTGCCCAAGTTGGAGGCGCCCAGGAGTCCTTGTTGGATAGGGACTCCATCTCCTTTTTGGATTCCAATTAGAGTTCTCCTAAGAACCAACTTTGACTGGTCTTAGGCACCCTCTAAGGAGGAATCCAGGGGACTCTATTCCCACCAATCAGATTTAGATCTGATTTCACAAAGAGTTGTGATTGGTTGGAAAAGAAGAGAAGTTGGATCACAGACAGTCTATAAATAAGACCCTGCGCCCAACTCAGATTGTATGATTGTATGATTGAAAGAATCACAATTTCCCATGCCCCAAGGCTGCCTCTCCCCTCTTCCTCCATGCCAAACCCACCTTCTCCCTCTCCTCTCCACATCCAAAAGTGTTTTGGATTCTTGGTTGGTGCGATCCAGATCAAAGAAAGGCGACTGAAAGCTAGAAGGCTGCACTGCTGCAAAGGACAACTGCTGATCTTCGAAAAGAGTTTTGAAGATCCTCCAGATCAGATCCAGATCTAATTTTTGGAGATGTGATAGAGAAGAAGAGGATCTCTAGATCCAGCCTGAGTGGATATCGGTAGAGGCCAGGCACTTGCGTGGCTAGATCCAGAACCTTCCGCTGCTTACAGGATCATCAACGGGTAATAGGATTACCCACTTCAAGGTAAATTAAATTTGATTTAATTTATCTAATTTTATTTTAATTTCTAAAATAATAATAATTAGATCTAAAATATCTTAGATCTGATCTAGATCAAAAATTTTTTTTTTGAAATATATCTCTTGATCTGATCAGATCTGAACGAACCTGGTCCGAAAAATCAGGATTTTCCTTCAACTGGTATCAGAGCCAAGGTTCTAAAAGTATTTAGATCTAATTTTAAATTTATTTTAATTAGAAAATAAGTGATTTTAGATGTCACATGAGATGTGATCAGATCTGAAATCAGAAAAAATTAAAATTAAATGATTTGGATCTAAGATTAGAAAATATGCATGACTAGTTCTAAAATAGAATAGTTCTATAGAATAGTCTTGCATGTTTTTAATTTAATTTGATTAAATCATATTTTAGATCAATTTATTTACTATTTTTTGATATTATAATGGTTATAATAATATCTAAAAAATAGTAAATAAAAATTATTTAATTTTTAAATATCATATGAGATATGATTGATGCATGTCTAGACTAGTTGTAGAATAGTTCTACATAATTATCTAGATTAGAATTTATTTTGATTAGATCAATTTAAATCTAATTTTTTAGATTATTATGAGATAATTTAGATCTGAAAATATGCATGATTTGATACATGAGATGTATGCAAAATATGCCATGATTAGATCTAATTTGTATATGAGATATATGATATAGATCTAAAACTGTTTTGTAGTATTGCATGTTCCTGATTAAGGTATTCCTCTTGGCCGTCCGGTCATAAGAATGAAGAAGGGTTTAAAGGCCCTCTCTTTCCATTCGATGGGGTGTTCTTATGATGTGTAGGGGTGCTGCGCGTTCGTCCTTAATCAGAAATCCAAAACTTACTTTCTGCAAAATCCTAGATCCTGAAACCCTAGGATTTATTGTGCATATTTTGTTTATGAACCCTACTTAATTAAAAATTAAGATTATGAAATATTAATTAGATCTAAAATTAAGAATTTTAGATCTAAGACATATTCATAATACTGGGTTCGGGCTTGGGTAGCTCAATTAGGTCTAAGCGGTTGATCAAACCGAATCAAGAGTTGGTTAGAGGGGATCAACAATGCTTAAATTGACCAGCCTAATAGGATTAAGTCTGGGTCAAGATCGAGTCACGATCAAGCAAGACCTAATTAGGCTCAGAGGTTAGAGTCTGGATTGTAGGCTAACCCAATTGGTTCTGACTCAACAATTTGGTGTCTAAGGTAAGTTTGGCACATACGACCGACTGATTTTTAATTGGAAGCTACTCGACCTGAATGCGTTCTTGTACGAGTTAATGGCATATTCCTTCCACCGATCTCACTTACCTGGCCATATCTGTTGACACAGTTCTGATCTGAGGTGGTCAATAATCTGAGCTAACCCATGCCACTAGGTTAGTCATAATTGTTATGACTATGACAAGTCTAGTTTAATGAGACCTGAATCAATTCTTCCTAAGAAAAGATTAAGTCTGAGGTCTTCCACCATTGTAGATGTGCGGGCCCTTCCCTAGGGTTGATTGTTCTCGACTGGATACAGTGGCTCAGTTGCATCGGAAAGATGCAACCATGTCTATTAGGCATTGGATGCTATGGGCTGGAGGATGAGTTGGGCTCAATATTTCTGGATACGGTGAGAGACTCAATTAGGAAATCCAGTCTGTGCAAATGGTGGGTCTGACTTAACTAAGGAGTGGATCAATATTTTGGATATGGTGAGATTCATGAATTAGAGACCAAGTTTGGGTGCACCATGATTAGAGAATCATTGAACAAGAGTTGTTCACTCATTGGCTAACCCATCACCAATAACTATTAGGTGAGGTGATGAGTCAGTTGGTGAGACCGCACCACCCACTAGAAATCATTAATCATGGAGATTTTTCGCATCTCTACAGAGGGAGTGTAGGGATCCGAGAAAATAGTGGGAAGCTAATTTATTTAAAAATAAAATCTCTAAATAAATTGGTCAAGTCATAATTACAGTATCTAACTAGAATCTTTGACTCTCTACAGAAAAATATCTGCATCCAATCCATTAGCACGTATCCTGGACACACATAGACTGATCGGACCCAATTATAAAGATTGGCTCAGAAACTACAAAATTATTTTGGGTTCCAAGAAGTTAACCCATGTTTTGGACCAGGACCCTCCCACCTTACCAGCCCATCCATCCATTGAACAGAGAGTGTCTCTGAAAAAATGGATAGACGAAGATAATAAGGCCAGATATTACATGTTGGGCTCGATGTCTGATGAGCTCCAGCGCCAACATGAAGATATCGGGACTGCTCGCCAAATGTTGGCTCACCTGCAGGAGATGTTTGGTGAACAGAGTCGCGCAGCCAAATATCAAGTCACGAAATGACTTTTTAAGGCTAAGATGCATGATGGGCAGTCAGTCCAAGATCACTATCTGACGATGATCAAGGACATGGAAGAGCTTGAGAAGCTCGGTGTGAAGTTAGACTTGGACCTGCAGAACGATATTATTCTGCAATCCTTGACTGATGCATATGGGCAATTCATCATGAATTACCACATGCATAAACTTCAAAATTCCTTGGCCGAATTAATGAATATGCTGGTTACCGCTGAGCTTTCTATGAAAGGTTCTAAAGGCTCAGTTCTTGCTATGGAATGGACTTCTTCCAAAAGAAAGTCTTATGGAAAGAAAAAGAAGTTTGCAAAAAAGCAGAAGGTGGAAGGAACAAAGAAGAAGAAGGCAGAGCCGAAGAAAAAGGATCGATGTCAAAGGAAAGTGTTTCCATTGCAACAGCGATGGCCATTGGAAGCGGAACTGCCCTACTTATCTGGCCACCCTGAAGAACAAGAAGGAAGGTCCTTCTGGAGGTATGCTCGTTATTGAGTCTAACCTTACGATTTCTTCTGCATCCAGTTGGGTGCTTGACTCTGGTTCTAGTGCTCATCTGTGCACTTCCATGCAGGGTCTTGAGGATAGCAGGAGGCTGAGGGATGGAGACATGATCCTACGCATCGGTAATGGAGCAAGAGTTGCTGCAGTAGCCGTGGAAACATACCCTCTTCGATTACCATCTGGTTTAGACTTAGTTTTGAAAGACTGTTATTATGTGCCTACAACTAGCAGGAATTTGATTTCTGTTTCATGCTTAGCACAAGAAGGCTATGTGATTACCTTCTTTAAGGACCATTGTAACATTCTTTATGAAAAAAATAAAATTGCAAATGATTTCCTTATTAATGGTCTTTATCAGCTACATATTGATGTACCTATTCTAACTATCGAGCAAAACGTGAATGCCAAACGACCTAGGGATAGTCCAAATGACAGATATCTATGGCACCTAAGATTAGGTCATATAGCAGAAGATAGGATCAACAAATTGGAGAAAAATGGGCTATTGAGTCCATTGACTTTTCCGAGTCATATCCAACTTGTGAATCTTGTCTTCCAAGGCAAAATGACCAAACTCCCTTTTGTTGGACATGGGGAAAGGGCCACAGATCTCCTTGCCCTAGTACATACTGATGTGTGCGGCCCATTTGATGTGCCGGCTAGAGGCAATTTTGTCTACTTCATTACCTTTACCGATGATCTGTCTAGGTATGGGTATGTGTATCTTATGAGACACAAGTCTGAAGCTTTTGAAAAGTTCAAAGAATTCAGACATGAAGTAGAAAAACAAACTGGAAAAACCCATTAAGGTTCTTCGATCAGATCGAGGAGGTGAATACCTTAGCCAAAATTCCTAGACTATCTCAAGAAAAATGGCATAGTCTCTCAATGGACTCCACCAGGAATACCTCAACTCAACGGGGTTTCAGAATGGAGAAATCGGACCCTATTGGATATGGTTCGATCCATGATGAGCTTCACAGACCTCCCTGATTTTCTTTGGGGACATTCATTGTTAACTTCAATTTATCTACTGAATAGGGTTCCCTCTAAGATCATTCCTACCACACCGTATGAGATATGGCATGGTAAGAAACCAAGTCTGAGTCATCTCAGAATTTGGGGTTGTCCGGCTCATGTCAAAAGACAACAAGCGGACAAGTTAGAGTTTAGGTCCTTTCAGAGCTCGATTCATAGGATATCCTAAAGAGTCATTAGGATACTATTTCTACATTCCAGAAGACCACAATGTGATTGTGAGTCGACATGCCATCTTTCTTGAAAAATAGTTTATTCAAGATAGCGGCATTGGAAAGCAGATTAAGCTTGATGAGAAAGTCTCACAAGTATAACGAGCTAAGGACCAATTGGAACCAAATCAGGTTGAGCCAATAAGAACACTACCTCCTCCACCTCGTAGATCGGAAAGAGTTTTCCATCCCCCTGAAAGATACTTAGGTATTATTTTAGAGAAAGTAGAAGAAATGTTCCTCATAGGTAATGGTGCTCATGGTGATGATCCCAAAACCTATAATGAGGCGATATCAGATATCGACTCCGAGAAATGGCTAGAGGCAATGCAGTCAGAAATTGACTCGATGCACTCAAACCAAGTCTGGACCTTGGTAGATCCACCAGAAGGTATAGTACCTATTGGGTGTAAATGGATCTTCAAGAGAAAGATTGGTGCAGATGGGAATGTGGAGACATTCAAGGCTAGACTAGTGGCAAAAGGTTATAGTCAATGCGAAGGCATTGACTATCAGGATACCTTTTTCCCAGTGGCTATGCTAAAATCCATCCGCACATTGCTTGCCATTGCAGCCTATTTCGATTATGAAATATGGCAAATGGACATGAAAATGGCATTCTTAAATGGATATCTTGAGGAAGATATCTATATGGAACAGCCGCTAGGTTTCACATCCAGTGATACTGATCACAAGGTTTGCAAGCTGCAAAGGTCCATATATGGACTTAAGCAAGCATCTCGGAGCTGGAACACTCATTTCAATGATGTGATCAAAAAGTTTGGTTTCATCAAAAATGAAGAGGAACCATGTGTCTTCAAAAAGGTCAGTGGGAGCGCTGTTGTCTTCCTCGTATTGTATGTGGATGACATCCTCCTTATTGGGAATGATATTCCCATGTTGACAACAGTCAAAATATGGTTGTCCAAGGAATTCTCCATGAAAGACCTAGGTGAAGCATCCTTTATTCTAGGAATTAAGGTCTATAGGGATAGACCGAATAGGATGCTAGGACTTTCACAGAAGATGTACATAGAGAAAGTACTAAAGAGGTTTAGTATGGAAAACTCTAAGAGGGGATTAATACCCTTCAGACATGGTATTCATCTTTCCAAGAAGATGTGCCCTAGCACACCTGAGGAAATAGAACGCATGAGCAAGATCCCTTATGCTTCTGCAATAGGGAGCCTCATGTATGCCATGCTATGTACACGACCTGATATAGCCCATGCTGTGAGTGTCACAAGCAGATATCAGTCAAATCCAGGTGAAGAACACTGGACTTCTGTGAAATGTATCCTTAAGTACTTGAGAAGAACTAAGGATATGATGTTGGTCTTTGGTAACGGAGAACTCCAAGTCCAGGGATACACAGACTCGGATTTTCATGTCCGATATAGATGATCGAAAGTCGACATCTGGAAGTCTGTTTGTGTGCAATGGTGGTGCTGTCAGCTGGAAGAGTTCCAAGCAAACGGTGATAGCAGATTCCACCATGGAAGTAGAATATATCGCTGCATCAGAGGCTGCGAAGGAAGCATTCTGGTATAAGAAGTTTGCTGCAGAAATTGGAGTAATGCCATCAGATGCCATTCCTCTATACTGCGACAACAATGGTGCCATAGCCCTTGCTAAGGAGCCAAGGTCTCACCAGAAATCCAAGCACATTGAGCGGCGATACCACCTCATCCTATGATTACCTCGAGAAGGGTTATGTCGAGGTCAAGAGAGTCAACTCCATAGATAATGTGGCAGACCCACTTACAAAGCCATTGGGCCAGCAGAAGATCGAAGCCCACCTTGAGAAGATGGGACTTAGACTTGTAGCCAATTGGCTTTAGGATAAGTGGGAGATTGTTAGATATATGTGCCCTAGAAGCCAGAATTGGCTGACACTTGTAATACACTTCTAGGGGCAAAATTATAATTTTGACTAATATCAATAAAATGGGTTATTTTCTATCACATATGTGTATATTTAGTGTCTGTGATACATCCTTTGAGTTAATGGTAATGATAATTCATATTTTCAAGAGTTGAAAATTTAAGACATGAATAATCATTATTAACTCATAAAATGCTCCCGACCATAGGATCATCACGAGGATGGTGATTGATCCGGAAGGTTGGTGTACAATCGCTTCTCTTTAGTAGATGAGTCTTGAGTCTACGGTGTGGAGACACCGGAGCGAGAGTATAGGTACTCGTTAGAGAACGAGGGCACTGAGCGTGACCACCTCGAGTAGTCATTAGGGAAGTCTACCTTCTCGTCAATGACTGACTCGATGCTGCAGTAGTGTGTCTGGTTCTTTGACCTGAGGTGCATCGGCAGTTCACCTTGAGGGTGTTATAGTTTGACTACACCATTACTTGGTCTCTTAGCCATATGGAACCCTGAGGTGTATGTTGGCTATAGCATGTTCATTGTAGGAACTGGATAGCATCAAGATGGAATCTATCTACCTCGGTGGTAGAGGAGCAGCCCTATGATGATCATGAGAATCAAGTCCAGAAGTCCATGGCCATGGCAGAGTGAAATAATAGAAAGAGTTTCTATTTAGATTTTCACATTCGGACTTGAATCGAATGATTACATCATATGACAGAGACTAGGGTTTGACGAGTTCACCTTAACCCTAATCTGATCGGGGCTCAAGATAGAAGAACTTAATCACACAGGTAGCTGCACCAAGAGGTTCGCATTCAGCTCTGATGGGTTGCCACCATATACTGCTAGGTGTCACTGGTGGATTTTGGGAGCAATTAGAATGATTTAGATGATCGATCATTCTAGCTGTTCGAATCAGAAGAGTTCTGATCCATCGAAAGGAGTTTCGATGATGTCGATGATAGAGATCATGACATATCCCATTACCATACAGAACTGAACCTAACTGGGTCACACAAATAAGGGTTTGAATCTGGTGATCATCAATTGAACTGATCTAGTTCAATTGATCTGAATGAGATTCAATTAGGTTCAAGAAAATCGTGCTAGCACTCGATTGAACCTAACGTTCTTCTTTTACTATCATAAATAGTTGTCCTGACTGAGCCAAAGGAGTTTGTGCTCATTTCAGAGGCCTTCATATGGTCTGACTGGAGCTTGTCCAAGTCAGAAAAGGTTGTCTTATTTTGTAAGACATTACCTGCCATTTTTGGTCACCTGCCATTTCTCGTTCTTTGACTTTGGTCAAAAGTTGACCTTTGACTGGTCAAATGTTGACCATTGACACTTTGACTTTTGTCCACATGTGTCATGCACCTATTGGAGAGCTGGTGGGGGCCTGTCCCCCTACCAGAACCTAGCAAGGAGGAGGGCGCACGCCACCCTTGGCGTGTGCCCAAGCTGGAGGCGCCCAGGAGTCCCTGTTGGACAGGGACTCCATCTCCTTTTTGGATTCCAATTAGAGTTCTCCTAAGAACCAACTTTGACTGGTCTTAGGCCCTCTAAGGAGGAATCCAGGGGACTCTATTCCCACCAATCAGATTTAGATCTGATTTCACAAAGGTTGTGATTGGTTGGGAAGAAGAGGAGTTGGATCACAGACAGTCTATAAATAAGACCCTGCGCCCAACTCAGATTGTAGATTTATGATTGGAGAATTGAAATCCCACACCCCAAGGCTGCCTCTCCCCTCTTCCTCCATGCCAAACCCACCTTCTCCCTCTCCTCTCCATGTCCAAAAGGTGTTTGGACCTTGGTTGGTGCGATCCAGATCAAAGAAAGGCGACTGAAAGCTAAGAAGGCTGCACTGCTGCAAAGGACAACTGCTGATCTTCAAAAGGAATTTTGAAGATCCTCTAGATCAAATCCAGATCTAATTTTTGGAGATGTGATAGAGAAGAAGAGGATCTCTAGATCAAACCTGAGTGGATACCGGTAGAGGCCAGGCACTTGCGTGGCTAGATCCAGAACCTTCCGCTGCTTACAGGATCATCAACAAGTAATAGGATTACCCACTTCAAGGTAAATTAAATTTGATTTAATTTATCTAAATTTATTTTAATTTATAAAATAATAATAATTAGATTTGATATATTCCAGATCTGATATAGATCAAAAAAAAAAAATTTAAAATATATCTCTTGATCTGATCAGATCTGAACGAACCTGGATCAAAAAATCAGGATTTTTCTTTCAACTGATATCAGAGCCAAGGATCTAAAAGTGTTTAGACTTGATTTTAAATTTATTTTAATTAGAAAATAAATAATTTTAGATGTCACATAAGATATGATCAGATCTAAAATTAGAAAAAATTAAAATTAAATGATTTGGATCTAGGATTAGAAAATATGCATGACTAGTGCTAAAATAGAATAGTTCTATAGAATAGTCTTGTATGTTTTTAATTTAATTTGATTAAATTATATTTTAGATTAATTTATTTACTATTTTTTGATATTATAATAGTTATAATAATATCTAAAAAATAGTAAATAAAACTTATTTAATTTTAAATATCATATGAGATATGATTTATGCATGTCTAGACTAGTTGTAGAATAGTTCTACATAATTATCTAGATTAGAATTTATTTTGATTAAATTAATTTAAATCTAATTTTTTAGATTACTATGAGATAATTTAGATCTGAAAATATGCATGATTCAATACTTGAGATCTATGCAAAATATGCCATGATTAGATCTAATTTGTATATGAGATATATGATATAGATCTAAAACTGTTTTATAGTATTGCATGTTCTTGATTAAGGTGTTCCTCTTGGCCGTCCGATAATAAGAATAAAGAAGGATTTAAAGGCCCTCTCCTCCCATCTGATGGGGCATTCTTATGATGTGTAGGGGTGCTGCGTGTTCATCCTTAATCAGAAATCCAAAACTTACTTTCTGCAAAATCCTAGATCCTGAAATCCTAGGATTTATTGTGTATATTTTATTTATGAACCCTACTTAATTAAAAATTAAGATTATAGAATATTAATTAGATCTAAAATTGAGAATTTCAAATCTAAGATATATTCATAATACTGGGTTCAGGCTTGGATAGCTCAATTAGATCAAAGTGGTTGATCAAACCGAATCAAGAGTTGGTTAGAGGGGATCAACAATGCTTAAATTGACCAGTCTAATAGGATTAAGTCTGAGTCAAGATCGAGTCACGATCAAGCAAGACCTAATTAGGCTTAGAGGTTAGAGTTTGGATTGTAGGCTAACCCAATTGGTTCTAACTCAACAATTTGGTGTCTAAGATAAGTTTGGTACATACGATCGACTGATTTTTAATTGGAAGCTACTCGACCTGAATGCATTCTTGTATGAGTTAATGACATATTCCTTCCACCGATCTCACTTACCTGACCATATCTGTTGACACAGTTCTGATCTAAGGTGGTCAATAATCCGAGCTAACCCATGCCACTAGGTTAGTCATAATTGTTATGACTATGATAAGTCTAGTTTAATGAGACCTAAATCAATTCTTCCTAAGAAAAGATTAAGTCTGAGGTCTTCCACCATTGTAGATGTGCGGGCCCTTCCTAGGGTTGATTGTTCTCGACTGGATACAGTGGCTCAGTTGCACCGGGAAGATGCAACCATGTCTATTAGGCATTGGATGCTATGGGCTGGAGGATGAGTTGGGCTCAATATTCTGGATATGGTGAGAGACTCAATTAGGAATCCAGTCTGTGCAAATGGTGGGTCTGACTTAACTAAGGAGTGGATCAATATTTCGGATACGGTGAGATTCATGAATTAGAGACCAAGTTTGGGTGCACCATGATTAGAGAATCATTGAGCAAGAGTTGTTCACTCATTGGCTAACCCATCACCAATAACTGTTAGGTGAGGTGATGAGTCAATTGGTGAGACCGCACCATCCACTAGAAATCATTAATCATGAAGATTTTCTCATCTCTATAGAGAGAGTGTAGGGATCCAAGAAAATAGTGGAAGCTAATTTGTTTAAAAATAAAATTTCTAAATAAATTGGTCAAGTCATAATTATAGTATCTAACTAGAATCTTTGACTCTCTACAGAAAAATATCAGCGTCCAATCCATTAGCACGTATCCTAGACACACATAGACTGACCGGACCCAATTATAAAGATTGGCTCAGGAACTACAAAATTATTTTGGGTTCCAAGAAGTTAACCCATGTTTTGGACCAGGACCCTCCCACCTTACCAGCCCGTCCGTCCACTGAATAGAGAGCGTCTCTGGAAAAATGGATAGACGAAGATAATAAGGCCAGATATTACATGTTGGACTCGATGTCTGATGAGCTCCAGCACCAACATGAAGATATCGCGACTGCTCGCCAAATGTTGGCTCACCTGTAGGAGATGTTTGGTGAACAGAGTCGCGCAGCCAAGTATCAAGTCACGAAATGACTTTTTAAGGCTAAGATGCATGATGGGTAATCAGTCCAAGATCACTGTCTGATGATGAATCAAGGACATGAAAGAGCTTGAGAAGCTCGGTGTGAAGTTAGACTTGGATCTGCAGAACGATATTATTCTGCAATCCTTGACTGATGCATGTGGGCAATTCATCATGAATTACCACATGCATAAACTTCAAAATTCCTTGATCAAATTAATGAATATGCTGATCACCGCTGAGCTTTTTATGAAAGGTTCTAAAGGCTCAGTTCTTGCTATGGAACGGACTTCTTCCAAAAGAAAGTCTTATGGAAAGAAAAAGAAGTCTGTAAAAAAGCAGAAGGTGGAATGAACAAAGAAGAAGAAGGTAGAACCAAAGAAAAAGACCAATGTCAAAGAAAAGTGTATCCATTGCAACAGCGATGGCCATTGAAAGCAGAACTGCCCTACTTACCTGGCCATCCTGAAGAACAAGAAGGAAGGTCCTTCTGGAGGTATGCTCATTATTCGAGCAAAACGTGAATGCCAAACGACCTAGGGATAATCCCAATGATAGATATCTATGGCACCTAAGATTAGGTCATATAGCAGAAGATAGGATCAACAAATTGGAGAAAAATGGGCTATTGAATCCATTGACTTCCGAGTCATATCCAACTTGCGAATCTTGTCTCCAAGGCAAAATGACTAAACTCCCTTTTGTTGGACATGGGGAGAGGGCCACAGATCTCCTTGCCCTAGTACATACAGATGTGTGCGGCCCATTTGATGTGTCAGTTAGAGGTAATTTTGTCTACTTCATTACCTTTACCGATGATTTTGTCTAGGTATCAGTATGTTTATCTTATGAGACATAAGTCTGAAGCTTTTGAAAAGTTCAAAGAATTTAGATATGAAGTAGAAAAACAAACTGGAAAACCCATTAAGGTTCTTCGATCAGATCGAGGAGGTGAATACCTTAGCCGAAAAATCCTAAACTATCTCAAGGATAATGGCATAGTCTCTCAATGGACTCCACCAGGAACACCTCAACTCAATGGAGTTTTAGAACGGAGAAATCGGACTCTATTGGATATGGTCCGATCCATGATGAGCTTCACAGACCTTCCTGATTTTCTTTGGGAACATTCATTGTTAACTTCAATTTATCTACTGAATAGGGTTCCCTCTAAGACCGTTCCTACCACACCATATGAGATATGGTATGATAAAAAATCAACTTTGAGTCATCTAAGAATTTAGGATTGTCCGACTCATGTCAAAAGACAACAAGCGGACAAGTTAAAGTTTAGGTCCTTTAGATCTCGATTCATAGGATATCCTAAAGAGTCATTAGGATACTATTTCTACATTCGGGAAGACCACAATGTGATTATGAATCGACATGCCATCTTTCTTGAAAAATAGTTTATTCAAGATAGCGGCATTGGAAAGTAGATTAAGCTTGATGAGAAAGTCTCACAAGTACAATAAGCTAAGGACCAATTGGAACCAAATCAAGTTGAGCCAATAAGAACACTACCTCCTCCACCTCATAGATCGGAAAGAGTTTTCCGTCCTCCTGAAAGATACTTAGGTATTATTTCAGAGAAAGTAGAGAAAATGTTCCTCATAGGTAATGGTGCTCATGGTGATGATCCTAAAACCTACAACGAGGCGATATCAGATATCGACTCTGAGAAATGGCTAGAGGCAATGCAGTCAGAAATTGACTCGATGCACTCAAACCAAGTCTGAACCTTGGTAGATCCACCAGAAAGTATAGTACCTATTGGATGTAAATGGATCTTCAAGAGAAAGATTGGTGCAGATGGGAATGTGGAGACATTCAAGACTAGACTAGTGGCAAAAGATTATAGTCAATGCGAAGGCATTGACTATCAGGATACCTTTTTTCTAGTGGCTATGCTAAAATCCATCCAAATATTGCTTACCGTTGTAGCCTATTTCGATTATGAAATATGGCAAATGGATGTGAAAATGACATTCTTAAATGGATATCTTGAGGAAGATATCTATATGGAACAGCTGCTAGGTTTCACATCCAGTGATACTGATCACAAGGTTTGCAAGCTGCAAAGGTCCATATATGGACTTAAGCAAGCATCTCGGAGCTGGAACACTCATTTCAATGATGTGATCAAAATGTTTGGTTTCATCAAAAATGAAGAGGAACCGTGTATCTTCAAAAAGGTCAGTAGGAGCGCTGTTGTCTTCCTCGTACTGTACGTGGATGACAACCTCCTTATTGGAAATGATATTCTCATGATGACAACAATCAAATTATGGTTGTCCAAGAAATTCTCCATGAAAGACCTAGGTGAAGCATCCTTTATTCTAGGAATTAAGGTCTATAGGGATAGACCGAATAGGATGCTGAGACTTTCACAGAAGATGTACATAGAGAAAGTACTAAAAAGGTTTAGTATGGAAAACTCTAAGAGGGGATTAATACCCTTCAGACATGGTATTCATCTTTCCAAGAAGATCTGCCCTAGCACACCAGAGGAAATAGAATGCATAAGCAAAATCCCTTATGCTTCTGCAATAGGGAGCCTCATGTATGCCATGCTATGTACACGACCTGATATAGCCCATGCTGTGAGCGTCACAAGCAGATATCAGTCAAATCTAGATGAAGAACACTGAACTTCTGTGAAATGTATCCTTAAGTACTTGAGAAGAACTAAGGATATGATGTTGGTCTTTGGTAATGGAGAACTCCAAGTTCAGGGATACACAGACTCAGATTTCATGTCCGATATAGATGATCGAAAGTCGACATCTGGGAGTCTGTTTGTGTGCAATGGTGGTGCTGTCAGTTGGAAGAGTTTCAAGCAAACTGTGATAGTAGATTCCATCATGGAATTTCGATGATGTCGATGATAGAGATCATGATATACCCCATTATCATACAGAACTGAACCTAACTGGATCACACAAACAAGGGTTTGAATCTGGTGATCTTCAATTGAACTGATCCAGTTTAATTGATCTGAATGAGATTCAATTAGGTTCAAGGAAATCGTGCTAGCACTCGATTGAACCTAACGTTCTTCTTTTACTATCATAAATAAGTTATTTTGACTGAGCCAAAGGAGTTTGTGCTCATTTAGAAGCCTTCACTTTGTCTGACTAAATCTTGTCCAAGTTAGAAAAGGTTGTCTTATTTTGTAAGACATTACCTGCCCATTTTGGTCACCTGCCATTTCTCGTTCTTTGACTTTGGTCAAAAGTTGACTTTCAATTGGTCAAATATTGACCATTGATACTTTGACTTTTGTCCACATGTCATGCACCTATTGGAGGGTTGGTGGGGGCTTGTCCCCCTACCAGAACCTGGTAAGGAGGAGGGCGCACGCCACCCTTGACATGTGCCCAAGCTGGAGGCGCCAGGAGTCCCTGTTGGATAGGGACTCCATCTCCTTTTTGGATTTCAATTAGAGTTCTCCTAAGAACCAACTTTGACTGATCTTAGGCACCCTTTAAGGAGAAATCCAGGGGACTCTATTTCCACCAATTAGATTTAGATCTGATTTCACAAAGGATTGTGATTGGTTGGGAAGAAAAGGAGTTGGATCATGCTTAGTCTATAAATAAGACCCTGCACCCAACTCAAAGTGCATGATAATTCTCCACGCCCCAAGGCTGCTTCTCCTCTCCTCCTCCATGCCAAACCCACCTTCTCCCTCTCCTCTCCACATCCAAAAGGAGTTTTGGACCTTGGTTGGTGCGATCTAGATGAGAGAAAGGTGACTGAAAGCTAGAAGGTTGCGCTGCTGTAAAGGACAACTGTTGATCTTCAAAAGAAGTTTTGAAGATCCTCTAGATCAGATCCAGATCTGATTTTTAAGACGTGATAGAGAAGAAGAGGATCTCTAGATTCAGCCCGAGTGGATACCAGTAGAGGCCAGGCACTTGCATGGCTAGATCCAGAACCTTCCACTGCTTACAGGATCATCAACGGGTAATAGGATTACCCACTTCAAGGTTAATTAAATTTGATTTAATTTATCTAAATTTATTTTAATTTTTAAAATAATAATAATCAGATCTAAAATATCCTAAATCTGATATGGATCAAAAAAAAAATTTTAAAATATATCTCTTGATCTGATCAGATCTGAATGAATCTGGATCAAAAAATCAGAATTTTCCTTCATTAATTGCTTGATATTTCTTGTGAAAAGAAAGAAATGATCTTTTTGAAGAATGACTGAAAATTTCTTTATGATTTGTCTTAACTAATTTACTGATTTCAATTCAAATTGATTTATCATTCTAAATCCTTAAACTATTTAATTTGAATCAATTCATCTTGATTTAATTCAAAACTAAAATCGTTGGTATCAAGCTGAATTTATAAATTAATTTTTAAATAGTATTGAACCAAGAAAATCATGATTTGATCTCAAACTTAGTTTAATTGGTATCAAGAAAATCTTTCAAAGAAATGACTCTGTTTGTTAAAGTAAGGAAGAGAAAATATTAAAGAAAAAATAATCATTTAATAAAAAAGGCCTTTGAAATTAAAAATATATTTTAAATTTTAAAAATCTAAATTTAGTGGTTAAATTCATGTTAAATTTACTTGATTTGAAATAAAGATGGGAAGAAAGTTGAAAAGTAAATTAATCTTGCTATAAGTATGAAAAATAAGGAGAGAGATATTTTCTAACTTGATTTGATTAAATTTTTTTTAACTAATTTGAAAACATATTCTTACTCCAAGGAATAAATTTTGAAATCAATTTGAAAATTCAAATTTGGTCCTAAATTTTTCATGTGCATTGCAAAATTCTTATGAATTATTTATTTTGAAATAATATTTTACTCAAAGCAATAAATTTGAAAATATGACTATCTTATGCTTTGATACTGTTTATTTTACTTTGCTCGATACATTCTTGATACATATCTTTTTCAAATCTAATTGACCAAAATTTCTTAAGAAAGAAAAAGTTAGAATATTAAAGTATATATTATGCTTGATTTCATATTCAAATATTTTGAAAAGCTCTATTCCTCTTAAAACTTAAAAGTGCATATTTGAAAATCTAAATAAAGATCATATTCATTTAAAAAGAGAAAAAGCATATAATATTTAAATTCAAGCTAATTTCTAAAATTAAAATAAATATTTGAAACTTATTTTGAGTCAAATGATAAATTTTCAAAAGGGTGATGATTCATTTAAATTGATTTCATGAATTTAATATATCTCTCCATTTAATGCTTTGATGTTGATTTTGATGACTCATATAAATTAATTTTCTAAACTTAATGCAATTCTTACTTTGATACAATCATATTATTGATTTTGATGATTATTTCTTATTTCTTTCTCATGAGCCTTTTGATGCTGTCAAAAATCGGGAGAGGAATGTTGAGTATATGCTTGAAGAAACTCAATGAATTATATTGATGCTTGAAATGAAAACTTAATACTCACTGATATGAATTGAAACATTTTTTTATGAGTATATGAAATATTTGCAATGAACCAAAAGAATAATTGAGAACATTCATGAAGTACTCATTCATGTGTTTAATCTATACTTTGTGATACTTTTTAGCAAAATGCATAGAAATACATTATTTGCTTTTATTGTGCATATACTCAAGATTTTGTCATCATCAAAAAGAGGGAGATTGTTGATCTTGAGATTGATTTTGATGATTCCAAAATATTGAGTATATTATATATCTAATCATGTGTTTCAAGAATGTGTGTAGAATTTTTCAAGTATCCAAAATGAAGAATTTATCTCAAGAATAAATTCTCTCAAGATGCCATGCCAAAATACTTAAAAGAGCAAATTCACACATATTTGGATGGCTTGGTATGAAGAAAGTATGATTGAAAGAAGAGAAATTAAAATCGAAGGAAGCAATTATGTTTAAAAGAGTTTGAGGCCAAGAAACTCAAGTTTGAAAGATCAAACATTGAAGAAAAATGAAGTCAGAATTTTTTGAGATGTCTCAGATTTTTTTGAGAGCTCTCGAGTAGTCTGGCACAATGAAACAGTATTCTGGCATAGTCTCGAGAGGTCTCGAGTTGAACTCGAAACGTCTCATTCTCAGGAGATAGAAACTTCATTTTTGTGCTCTGAGAGTGAGAGATCTCGTAGATTTCTCGAGAGGTCTCACGGTTCTAGCGAGACATCTCATGAAAAACTGAGAGGTCTTGAAATCTAGCGAGAGGTCTCATGAAAAATCAAGAGGTCTCGATCTGCACGGATAGCCTTCAATGGATAGTTTTTCAACGGCTATTTTTCGACCCCAATGGCTATTTTAGAGCTTTCAATAGCTAGAACTCTTACTCCAACCTTCTCTAAAACTATTTAAAGGTGGATAATCAATTAAAAAAAAGAAGAAAGAGATTAAGGGATTTAGAGAGAAAATCTTTCAGATTTTGTGAGGAACATTGAATATCCAAAGAAAAGAAAAAAGTGAGTAGTGTTGTACACAGATTTCAGTGAGCCTTCAAAGCAATCTTCTCCAACATCTTCCACATCCTCTCAAGCATAATTTGAAGAAAAGCCAAGCTTCAATCGAACACAATATCGACTTGTTCTTTAGGATTCAAAAGAGCTTATACTCTACTTTTTATATTATGCTAAAACTTTACTTGTATTTTTTGATTTCTTCATAAGTTTCTTTGGGAGAAAGAAACTTGGGGTTTAGGCCCATCCAGCCCAAAATTGGACATTGTAGATTTTGGTTGGTGATCCCAAAAAACCAACTAGATTGTTAGTGAATCTGAAAAACTAATGGTGTTAGGTTTTGGTTGGTGGTCCTATGAAAACCAACTAGGTTTGTTTGTGAGCTTGGAAAAACAAACATACTGTAATCAAGGATAGATTATAGTGAAATTCTCAAAAAAAGCTTGAAGAGTGGATGTAGGAATGGATTATTCTGAACCACTATAAATCTTTGTATATTTGTATTGTGCCTTTTCTTCTATCTCTCTATATACTTTGCATGCTTATAATTCTTACTTTACTTTCATAGTTTGATTTTGTTATCTTAATTCCTCTGCTCATATTATATATATCTCATCCTCACCACTTAGATTAAAATCAAAGCACATAATTGCTTAGAGTTAAATTTGGCCAAAGCTTTTATAAGAACCCAATTCACCCCCCCCCCCCCCCTTCTTAGGTTGCCACCACTGGGCAACAGAGGAACTGTCGTTGTCTCTTGCAATAGTACTGCCTTCTTCATTTCCTGGCGCCTTTCACTTGCTTGGATCGCACCTTATTCGTGTCCAAAACCCCTTGGGCATGGAGAGGAGAGAGAAGACCAGAGGGTGGCATGGAGAAGTAGAGAGAGAGGCTTTGTGGCATGAGCTAAAGGTAGAAGCATTAAAAACCTAGGCACAAATAGGATTTATATAGACCCTGCTGTGCCATGCAGTGCCACATCATTCTGGCAAATCATGACCTTTTGAGCAATCAAATCTAAATCTGATTGGTGGGATACCATTATCTGATCCAATCAGTTGAGAGACCCTCAAAACCCTCCTAAGGTGGTGCCAAGACTGGGTCAAACAAGAGTTCTTGGCACCATAGAGTTTAATCCCTTGAAGCAACCCGGAGATCCATCTATATGGGACTCCTCCTTTATCCTCATGAGGCGCACGCCTACCTCCTTTATCCTCATGAGGTGCATGCCTCCCTAGGCATGCGCCCTCTTCCTGTCTGCATTTAGTAGGGGGACAAGGCCCCAGGTACTTCCCTATAGGCGCATGAAACATGGTAGATGTCCAAGTGTCTAAGGTCAACATTTGACTAATGTCCAAAAATAGGAATTAGCAGATGATCGAAAATGATAGGTGTTGTCTTAAATTTATATCATAAATTAAGACAACCATTTTTTAGTCTAGACGAGCTCTAGTCAGATCAAGTAAAGATTTTTGAGTGAGCCCAAACACATTTGGCTCAGTTGAGACAAGCTTTAATAATTATTAAAAGAGAACATTAGGCTCAATCGTGTGCTAGAATAATTTTCTTGAACCTAATTGAATCTTATTCAAATCAACTAAACTAGATTAGTCCAATTAATGACATCCAGATCCAAACCTTTGTTTGTGTGATCCAATTAGATTCAGTTCTGTATCGTAATGAGATATGTCTTGATCTCTATCATCGACATCATCGAAACACCTTTCGATAGATCAAAACTTTTCTGATTTAGACAACTAGTAAGATTGATCATCCAAATCATTCTAATTGCTTCCAAAATCCACCAGTGACACCTAACAGCATATGGTGGCAACCCATCAGAATTGAAACCAAATCTTTTGGTGCAGTTATCGATGTGATTAGGTTCGTTTATCTTAAACCCCGACTGGATTAGGGTTAAGGTGATCTCGTCAAACTCTAATATCTGTCATATGAATTAATCATTCGATTCAAGTCCAATGTGAAAATCCTAAAAGAAACTCATTCTATTATTTCACTCTGCCATGGCCATGGGCTTATGGACTTGATTCTCATGATCATCATAGGGCTGCTCCTCATCTACCGAGGTAGATAGATCTCCTATTGGTGTAATCCAATTCCTGCAACGAACATGCTATAGCCAACATACACCTTAGGATTTTGAATGACTAGGAGACTGAGTTATGGTGTAGTCAAACTATAACACCCTCAAGGTGATCTATCGATGCACCTTAAGTTAAAGAACCAGACACACTACTACAGCTTCGAGCCAGTAATCAACGAGAAGGTAGACTTCCTCACGACTGCTCGAGGTGGTCACACTCAGTGCCCTCGTTCTCTAATGAGTACCTATACTCTCACTCTGGTGTCTCTACACCGAAGACTCAAAACTCATCTATCCTAAAGAAATGATCGTACACCAACCTTTCAGATCAATCACCATTCTCATGATGATCCTATGGTTGGGAGCATTTTATGAGTTAATAATGAAAATTCATATCTTAAATTTTCAACTCTTGAAAATATGAACTACCATTATCATTAACTCAAGGGATGTATTATAGACACTTTCAAATACATACTATGATAGAAAATAATCTATTTTATTATTTATAGTCAAAATTATAATTTTATCCTTAGAAGTGTATTACAAGTGTCAGCCAATCTGGCTTCTAGGGCAACATATCTAACAAACTCCCACTTGACCTAAAGCCAATTGGCTATAAATCTAAGTCCCATCTTCTCAAGGTGGGCTTCGATCTTCTGCTGGCCTAACAGCTTTGTAAGTGGATCTACCGCATTATCTACGGAGTTGACTCTCTTGACCTTGATGTAACCTTTCACGAGGTAATCACGAATGAGGTGGTATCGCCGCTCGATGTGCTTGGATTTTTTGTGAGATCTCAGCTCCTTAGCAAGGGCTATGGCGCCATTATTATCGTAGTATAGAGGAATGGCATCCGATGGCATCACTCCAATCTCTGCAGCGAACTTCTTGTACTAGAATGCCTCCTTCGTAGCTTTTGATGCAGTGATGTACTTTGCTTCCATGATGGAATCTACTATCACTGTCTGCTTGAAACTCTTCCAACTGGCAGCACCACCATTACACACAAACATACTCCTATATGTCGACTTTCGATTATCTATATCGGACATAAAATTCGAGTCTGTATACCCCTGGACTTGGAGTTCTCCATTACCAAAAATCAACATCATATCCTTAGTTTTTCTCAAGTACTTAAGGATACATTTCATAGAAGTCCAATGTTCTTCACCTAGATTTGACTGATATTTGCTCGTGACACTCACAGCATGGGCTATATCAGGTCGTATACATAACATGGCATACATGAGGCTCCCTATTGCTGAAGCATAAGGGATCTTGCTCATGCATTCAATCTCCTCAGGTGTGTTGGCACACATTTTCTTGGAGAGATGAATGCCATGTCTGAAGGGTACTAATCCCCTCTTGGAGTTTTTCATGCTCACCTCTTTAGCACTTCCTCTATGTACATCTTCTATGAAAGACCTAGTATCCTATTCGGTCTATCTCTATAGACCTTAATTCCTAGAATGAAGGATGCTTCTCCTAGGTCTTTTATGGAGAATTCTTTAGATAACTATATTTTAACTATGGTCAACATAAAAATATCATTCTCAATAAGAAGGATATCATCCACGTACAGTACGAGGAAGACAATAGCGCTTCCACTGATCTTTTTGAAAATATATGGTTCCTCCTCATTCTTGATGAAATCAAACAATTTGATCACATCATTAAAACGAGTATTCCAGCTCCGAGATGCTTGCTTAAGTCCATAAATGAACCTTTGCAGCTTGCATATTTTGTGATCAGCATCACTAGATGTGAAACCTAGCGGCTATTCCATATAGATATCTTCCTCAAGGTATCCATTTAAGAATGTTATTTTCACATCCATTTATCATATTTCATAATCAAAATAGGCTGCAACAGCAAGCAATGTGCGGATGGATTTTAGCATGGCTACTGACGAAAAGGTATCCTGATAGTCAATGTCTTCACACTGACTATACCCCTTTGCCACTAATATAGCTTTGAATGTCTCCACATTCTCTTCTGCACCAATCTTTCTCTTGTAGATCCATTTACACCCAATAGTTACCATACCTTCAAGTGGATCTACCAAGGTTCAGACTTGGTTTAAGTGCATCGAGTCAATTTCTAACTTCATTGCCTCTAACTATTTCTCGGAGTCGATATCCGATATCGCCTCGTCATAGATTTTGAGATCATCACCATGAACCTCATTACCTATGAGGAATATTTTTTCTACTTCCTCTGAAATAGTACCTAAGTACCTCTCAGAGGGATGGAAAATTCTTTTTGATCTATGAGGTGGAGGAGATAGTGATTGTATTGGCTCAACCTGATTTGGTTTCATAGGGTTCTTAGCTCGTTGCTCTTGGAAGACTTTCTCCTCGAGCTTGATCTGCTTTTCAATGCCACCATCTTAAATAAACTATTTTTCAAGAAAGATGGCATGTCGACTCATAATCACATTGTGGTCTTCTAGAATGTAGAAATAATATCCTAATGACTCTTTAGGATATCCTATTAATCGAGCTCTAAAGGACATATAGTCTAACTTGTCCGCTTATTGTCTTTTGATATGAGCTAGGCAACCCCAAATTCTGAGATGACTCAGACTTGATTTCTTACCATGCCATATCTCATACGGTATGGTAGAAATAATTTTAGAGAAAATCCTATTCAGTAAATATATAGCAGTTAACAGACTATATCCCCAAAAAAAATTAGGGAGATCTGTAAAGCTCATCATGGATCGGACCATATCTAATAGGGTTCGGTTCCTCCATTCTGAAATTTCATTGAGTTGAGGTATTTCAGATGGAGTCCATTGAAAGACTATGCCATATTGCTTGAGATAGTCCAGAAATTTCTGACTAAGATATTCACCTCCTCGATCTGATTGAAGAATCTTAATGGGTTTTTTAGTTTGCTTTTTCAATTCATTTCTGAATTCCTTAAACTTTTCAAAGGCTTCAAACTTGTGTCTCATAAGATACACATACCCATATCGAGATAAATCATCAGTAAAGGTTATGAAGTAGACAAAGTTGCCTTTAGTCGACACATCAAATGGGCCGTACACATCAGTTTGTACTAGGACAAGTAGATCCATGGCCTGTTCTCCATGTCCTACAAAAGGGAGCTTAGTCATTTTGCCATGAAGACATGATTCATAAATTGGATATAACTCGAAAGTCAACGATCTCAATAGCCTAGTTTTCTCTAATTTGTTAATCCTATCTTCTGCTATATGACCTAGCCTTAAGTGCCATAGATATCTATCATTTGGACTATCCCTGGATCATTTTGATCCTATGGCATTCACATTTTGCTCAATATTAAAGACATATATATCAATATGTAACTGGTAGAGATCGTTAATAAGGAAACCGCTTGCAATTTTATTTCTTTCATAAAGAATACTATAATGGTCCTTAAAAAAACTAATTACATAGCCTTCTTGTGCTAAACATGAAATAGAAATCAAATTTCTGCTTGCAGCAAGCACATAATAACAATCCTTAAGTACTAAATCTAAGCCAAACGATAGTTGAAGAGGGTAGGTTCCCACAGCCACAACAATAATTTTTGCTCCATTTTCGATGCGTAGGATCATCTTACCATCCCTCAACCTCTTGCTATCCTCAAGATCCTACATGAAAGTGCACAAATGAGCACTAGAACCAGACTCAAGCACCTAATTAGATGCATAAGAAATTGTAAGATTAGATTCAATAACGAGCATACCTCCAGAAGGATCTGTCTCCTTCTTATTCTTCAAGATGGCCAGGTATGTATGGCAGTTCCACTTTTAGTGGCCGTCAGTGTTGCAATGGAAATACTTTTCTTTGTTAGTGGCCTTCTTCTTCAGCTCTACCATCTTTTTCTTTCCACTTTCCATCTTCTGCTTTTTCACAAACTTCTTCTTTTCAAAAGACTTTCTCTTAGAAGAAGTCCGTTCCATAGCAAGTACTAAGCCTTTAGAACCTTTCATAGAAAGCTCAACAGTAACCAGCATATTCATAAGCTCGGTCAGAGTATTCTGAATTTTATGCATATGGTAGTTCATGATGAACTGCCCATACACATCAGTCAAAGATTGCAGAATTATATTATTCTGCAGATCATGATCTAACTTTACTCCAAGCTTCTCAAGCTCTTCCAAGTCCTTGATCATCATCAGGCAATGATCTTGGACTGACTGCCCATCATGTATTTTAGCCTTAAACAGTCATTTAATGATTTGATATTTGGTTGTGCGACTCTGTTCACCAAACAACTCTTACAGATGAGCCAATATTTGGTAGACAATCTTGATATCTTCATGATGACTGATTTCTAGTGGGTGGTGCAGTCCCACCAACTGACTCATCACCTCACCAAATAGTTATTGATGATGGATTAGCCAATGAGTGAACAACTCTTGTCTAATGATTCTTTAATCATGGTACATTCAGACTTGGTCTCTAATTCATAAATCTCATCATGCCCAAAATATTGATCCACTCCTTAGTTAAGTCAGACCCACCATTTGCATAGATTGGATTTCTAATTGGATCTCTCACCGTATCAAGAATATTGAGCCCAATCCATCCTCCAGTCCATAGCATCCAATGCTTAATAGACATAGTTGCGTCTTCTCGATGAAACTGAACCACTGTAACCAGCTGAGAATAATCAACCTCGAAAAGAGCCACACATCAACAATGGTGGAAGACCTTAGACTTAATATTTTCTTAAGGAGATTTGATTTTGCTCTCTTTAAACTTGACTTGACATAGCCATAACCATTATGACTAACCTAGTGGCATGGGTTAGCTCGAATTGTTAGCCACCTTAGATCAGAACTGGGTCGACAAATATGGCCAAGTAAGTGAGACCGGTGGAAGGGATATGCCATTAACTCGACAAGAACGCATTCGAGTCGAGTAGCTCCCAATTAAAAATCAGTCGATTGTATCTACCAAACTTACCTTAAACACCAAATTATTGAGCCAGAACCAATCGGATTAGCCTATAATCCAGACTCTAATCATTAAGCCTAATAGATCTTAACTCGATCGATCACTCATGTGACTCGACCTTGACCTAGACTTAATCCTATTAGGCTGGTCAATTTAAGCACTCTTGATCCCACCTAACCAACTCTTGATTCAATTTGATCTACCGCTAGACCTAATTGAGCTACCCAAGTCCAAACCAATTTTATGAATATGTCTTAGATCTGAAAATTCTTAAATTTAGATCTAATATATTTCATAATCTTAATTCATAATTAAGTTTAGGGTTTATAAGCAAAATATGCATATAAAATTCTAAGATTTTAGGATCTAGGATTTTGCAGAAAATAAGTATTTTATTTCTAATTAAGGATGAACGCGCAGCACCCCTACACACAATAAGAATACCCCATCGAATGAGAGGAGAGGAATTTTAAATCCCACTTCGTTCTTATGATCGGATGGCCAAAGGGCATGCTTTAATCAGAAACATGATAAATCTACAAAACTAGTTAGATCTACATCATATATCACTTATATAAAAATTGATCTAACTAAAAATATATTTTGCATACATCTCATGTATCATATCATGCATATTTTTAAATTAAAATTATCTCATAAATATTTAAAAATAAGATTTAAATTTAATCATATCAAATTAAAATTTATTCTAGATAATTTTGTAGAATAATTTTATAATTAGTCAAAACATGCATCTATCATATCTCATATGAATAAATTAAATAAATTTATTTTTTATTTTTTAAATTTAATTATAATATTTATAATATCAAAAAATATTAAATAAATAGATTTAAAAATTATAATTAATTAAATTAAAATTATGATTATGCTAGACTACACATAGAATAATTCTATTCCTAGTCTAGTCATGCATCTCATACATCTTAGATCTAGAATATTTAATTTTTAATTTTTTGATTTTAAATCTAATCATATCTAATGTGATATCTAAAATCATCTAATTATTAAATTAAAAATAAATTAAAATTAGATCTAATGAATTATGGAACCTGGCTTTGATACCAGTTGAAGAAAAAAACTATTTTTCGAATCAGGTTCGTTCAGATCTGATTGGATTAGGAGAGATATTTCAAAAAAAAATTTTCTAAGATCCTAATTAGATCTAAAACTTCTTAGATCTGATCTTATTAATCTAATAATAAAAATAAAATAAAAATAAAAATTTAATTTAATTTAATTATATCTTTATTTTGGATAATCCAATTATCCTGTGATGATCCCAATGTTTGCCTGAGGTTCTGGATGTAGCCACGCAAGCGCCTGGCCTCTACAGATATCCACTCGAACAGGATCTGGAGATCTTCTCCTTTTCAATCAATCCTCTAAAAGTCAGATATAGATCTAATCTTGAAGGTCTTCAAAACTTCTTTTGAAGAACTGTCATTGTCTCTTGCAACAGTGCTACCTTCTTCATTTTCTGACGCCTTTCACTTGCTTGGATCACATCTTATTCATGTCCAAAATCCCTTAGACATGGAGAGGAGAGAGAGGATCAGAGGGTGGCATGGATGAGGGAGAGAGGCTTTGTGGTGTGGGCTAAAGGTAGAAGCATTAAAAACCTAGGTGCAGATAGAGTTTATATAGATCCTGCTGCGCCATGCAGTGCCACATCATCCCGATCAATCACAACCCTTTAAGCAATTAGATCTAAATTTGATTGGTGGGATGACATCATCTGATCCAATTAGATGAGAGACCCTTAAAACCATCCTAAGGTGGCTCCAAGACTAGGTCAAACAAGAGTTCTTAGCACCATAGAGTTTAATCCCCTAAAGCAACCCTAGAGTCCCATCTGTATGGGACTCCTCCTTTATCCTCATGGGGCACATGCCTCCCTAGGCATGCATCCTCTTCCTATCTACATTTAGCAAGGGGACAAGGGCCCAGGTACTCTCCTATAGGGGCATCATACATGGGCAGATGTCCAAGTATCCAGGGTCAATATTTGACTAATGTCCAAAAAATAGAATTAGCAGGTGATCGAAAATGGTAGATATTATCTTAAATTTATCTCATAAATTAAGATAATTCTTTTCTGATCTAGACAAGCTCTAGTTAAACCAAGTAAAGATTTCTGAGTGAGTCCAAACACATTTGGCTCAGTCGAGATAAGCTTTAATGATTTTTAAAAGAGAACATTAGGCTCAATCATGTGCTAGCATGATTTTCTTAAACATAATTGAATCTTATTCAAATAAATTAAATTGGGTTAGTCCAATTGATGACATCCAGATCCAAATCTTTATTTGTGTGATCCAGTTAGGTTCAGTTCTGTATGGTAATTAGATATGTCGCGATCTCTATCATCGACATCATCGAAACACCTTTCGATAGATCAAAACTTTTTTGATTCAAACAACTAGTATGATCGATCATCCAAATCATTCTAATTGCTTCCAAAATCCACCAGTGATACCTAGCAGTATATGGTGGCAATCCATCAAAATTGAAAGTAAATCTCTCAGTGTAGTTACCTATGTGATTAGGTTCCTTAATCTTGAGCTCTGATCGAATTAGGGTTAAGGTGACCTCGTCAAATCCTAATATCCATCATATGAATTAATCATTCAATTCAAGTCCAATGTGAAAATTTTGATAGAAATTTATTCTATTATTTCACTCTGCCATGGCCATGGGCTTATGAACTTGATTCTCATGATCATCATAGGGTTGCTCCTCATCTACCGAGGTAGATAGATCTCGTATTGGTGCAATCCAATTTCTACAATGAATATGCTATAGCCAACATACAGCTCAGGATTCTGAATGGCTAGAAGACTGAGTTATGGTATAGTCAAACTATAACACCATCAAGTTGAACTACCAATACACCTTAGGTCAAAGAACTAGACACACCACTACAGCTTCGAGCCAATCATCGATGCGAAGGTAGACATCCTCATGACTGCTCGAGATGGTCATGCTCAGTGCCCTCATTCTCTAACGAGTATCTATACTCTCGCTTTAGTATCTCTACACCATAGACTCAAAACTCATCTATCCTAAAGAAGCGATCGTACATCAACCTTTTGGATCAATCACCATCCTTATGATGATCCTATTATCGAAAGCATTTTATGAGTTAATAATGAAAATTCATGTCTTAAATTTTTAATGCTTGAAAATATGAACTATCATTACCATTAACTCAAGGAATGTATCACAGACACTTTCAAATCCACACTATGATAGAAAATAACCTATTTTTTATTTATAGTCAAAATTATAATTTTGTTCTTAGAAGTGTATTACAAGTGTCAGCCAATCTGGCTTCTAAGGCATACATATCTAACAAGATGGAGCAAGTATGATCTTGTTAATGGTTGGACCTAATCGAAACTTTTAGTGAAGGCCCTAGCCTACTGAAAAGATACCTGGGGCAAAATTAAATTACTAAAAATTATTTTAAAAAATATTTGATTATGAACCTATCCTTAGATGTACATAAGTTGACCAACCATAGTTGGACTTGTGTGCAATCTATATAGATTCTAGTACCCATTAAGAAATTAGAATAATTTCTCAAATTAGAGGTAGAGGCTACTAATTCGAATAAAATAGTGAAAGAAATCTTTTGATTAAAGTCCAAATCTTTAGGTTTAATGAATTAATTACTAATTAGACTTTTGGTTCTCCTTTATGCAGTTAAACCCTAACCATAGTTATTCCATTCACTATTAGACAGTGATTAACTTATTGAACCCAACTTTGATAATAAGTTTCAAAAATTGAATATTGTTCAGCAGTACAAAGTGGTTCATGCTGGGGCCTCTATGCCCAATTTGAACATAAGATCCAAGAATAACCTAGACAAGACAGAGTGCTTTTATTGTAAGAAGCAGGGGTATTGGAAGAGAAACTATCCTCAGTATCATGATTCCCATGACCCGAACAGGCTGAATAAGAGAGATGAGCAAGTAGTTGCTGATCAAGAATGTTATACGATAATATCTTATAATTTTCTTATTTGTGATACTTCTACTTGGGTATTGGATACCAAAAGTCTAGTCCGTATTTGCAATATGTTGCAAGGACTTCAAATTAGTAGAAGATTTGAGAATAATGAGCAATTCCTGAATGTTGAAGATGGAAGATCTATTTCAGTTCTATCTATGAAAATAGTTCAACTTATTCTCAATACTAATATCATTTCTTTAAATGAATGTCATTATTTTTCTTTCTTTCTGATGAATATAATCTCTGTTAGCCTTTTGGCCAAGGATGGTTATCATTTATCTATAAAGAGAGATTATTGTGATATCATTATAAATGATATTACAATAATGCAAAAATAATAAAAAAATAATATTTATATTTTATCACAGCCTATGAGTGTAATGTACACTTCTAGAAAATATCCTAGATTAGATAATGTCTCTGATATCTACCTATGGCACTGTAGGCTAGGTCACATTAACAAGAATAGGATAAATAGGTTGATCCAAGAGGAAATCCTCGAAGTCAGTGATTTTGAATCACTTCTGATCTGTGAGTCTTGTCTTCTTGGAAAAATGACCAAGTCACCTTTTATTGAAAAGGATGAAAGAGCTACTGAGCTCTTAGGTCTAGTACATATTGATGTATGTGGACCAATGAGCACAGATGCCAGAGGTAGGTATTTCTATGTCATAACTTTCATAGATGATCTATCCAGGTATGGATATATTTATCTGATGAAACATAAGTCAGATTCATTTGAAATATTTAAAAGATTTCGAAGTAAAGTAGAAAAACAAACTGGGAAGAATATTAAAACTCTTTGATCAAATTGAGGGGGTGAATATCTATCCAGTGAGTTCTTGACGTATCTAGGAGAGAATGAGATTCTCTCATAGTGGACTCCTCCTGGAACACCATAGCATAATGGTGTATCGAAAAGGAGAAATCGAACCTTGTTGAACATGGTTTGATCCATGATGGGTTTGCTAGTCTGCCTATTTCATTTTGGGGTTATGCTCTTGAAACTTCATGTTATATATTGAATAATGTACCGAGTAAATCTATCATAAAGACTCCATATGGGATATGGACTAGACGTAGGCCTACACTCTCACACCTGCGAGTTTGGGGTTGTCCGGCCTATGTCAAACGTTTGCATACAGATAAGCTTAGACCTCGATCTGATAAGTGTGTGTTTATAGGGTATCCTAAAGAAAGTAAGGATTACTATTTCTACCATGCTGAAGAATAAAAGATGTTTGTCAGTCTTAAGGCAATCTTTTGAAAAAGAAGTTCCTTACTGAAGGAACTGTTGCCTCTAAGGTTGAACTTGAGAAAGTTCAACAGGTAAAAAAATTGACACCTGTAGCTGAACCAAAATTGGATTCGATTAGATCAAATTCAGAGCCTAGTGTACCTACACCATTAAGATGATTCGATAGAGTACCGCATCAGTCGAATAGATACTATGATTTTTTGGTCTAGGATGGTGACCCCATCGAACTCAATGAAAACGATGAGAATCTGATCACCTACATGGATGCTATGCAGAGACTTGATTTTGAGATATGGCTTAAGGCTAGGAAATCCAAAATGGAGTCCATGAAGGTCAACGATGTATGGACATTGGTTGACCCATCCGAAGGGGTTAAATCCATTAGGTGTAAATGGATCTTCAAAAGAAAAAGAGGGGCAGACGGAAAGGTGGAGATTTATAAAGTCCATCTGGTTGCCAAGGGATATCATCAATGTCATGATATTAATTGTGATGAGACGTTCTCCCTTATGGCAATGCTCAAATCCATTTGGATAATGCTTACGATAGCTGCCCATCTGGACTATGAGGTCTGGCAAATGGATGTGAAAATAGCTTTCCTAAATAGAGAGCTGGCTGAAGAGGTGTATATGATACAACCTGAGGGGTTCGCATCCATAGATTAGTCCAAGATGTGTAGGCTTTAAAGATCCATTTACAGATTAAAGCAGACATCTCGGAGTTGGAATATGCATTTTGATAAGATGATCAAAATGTATGGCTTCGTTAAGAATGGAGAAGAGCCCTATATTTATAAATAGGCAAATGGTCCGATAATAGTATTTCTTATCTTGTATGTGGATGACATTCTTTTAATCGAGAATGACATCCCCACACTCCAAGGAATAAAAGTCTGGTTGTCATCATAATTTTCCATGAAGGACTTGGAAGAAGCATCCTACATCCTAGGGATGAAGATCTATAGAGATAGATCTAAGAGGATGCTTGGGTTATCCCAGTCCACGTACATAGATACTATGCTAAAGAGGTTCAGCATGGAGAATTCCAAAAAGGGCTATCTCCCAATAGGCTATGGAATTTCTCTTCCTAAGAAGGATTGTCCAACAACTTCTGAAGAGAGAGAGCATATGAGTAGAGTCCTATATGCTTCGATAGTAGGATCTATCATATACGTCACGACATGTACAAGATCAGATGTGGCATACTCATCAGAAATAGTGAGTAGATACCAATCTGATCCTAAAAAAATTACTAAAAAGTGGTTAAAGCCATACATAAGTATTTGAGAAATACTAAGGACTAATGGTTGGTTTGTGATGAGTCGGATCTGAAACTTGTATGGTTTATAGACTCCAGCTTTCAATCTAACCATGACGATAGCAGAAGCGTGTTAGGATATATCTTTACTCTAAATGATGGAGCCATCTATTGGAAGAGTTTTAAGAAGCATTCTGTGGCAGACTCTATTTATGAAGCAGAGTACATGACAGCATCAGATACTGCAAAAAAATCTGTATGGCTGAGAAAGTTTGTCATCGAGTTTGGAGTAGCACCCTTCCTTGATGGTCCAATCCTACTCTACTGTGACAGCATTGATGCCATTGCATAGGTGAAAAAACCAAAGGCATATTAGTAGACGAAGCACATTCTGTGCCGCTTCTACCTGATCCAAAAGATCGTGGATCGAGGTAACGTCGATCTTCAGAAGATCGATGGAAAGAAGAACTTGGCCAACACCTTCACTAAAGCCCTGGCGATAAAGGAGTTTGACAACCACAAGTCAAAGATGGATATTAGATACTATGTCGAGTGGCTTTACGATAAGTGAGAGTTGTTGAAAAATATGTCCCAAAGCCAATCGTCAGCCTATTGACGGTTGAGCTACTTTGAATCTATAATTGATTCATTAATGAATAAAATATATTTTTGTCATCTTTTCATCATAAAGTATTCATCTTCTAATGAACTCCATTATTGTGATGAAGTTCTTAGAACTATTTAGATTCGATAAAGAGAGGATTTAATGATTAGTCCTTAAATTTATTTACGACCAAATGATAGACTGTTAATTAGGACGACAGCGTCTATCAAGCATAGATCGCTATATGCCATATAGGTTGGTTGTCCTCTTAATCAAGAAGTATGGAGATACTGGTATGGCATATAGATGAGATGTATGAATACATCGTCATTGAACGTGACCAACTTTAGAGCATTCTGCTATCGAGAATGTCTCTGATAGGATATAGGTATAAGTATCCCTTAGACCTGAGATCACCTCAGTGACTTACAAGCAACTCACTGTGCTTTGGTACTGGACTTACTGAATTTCTAATTCAGTAATGGAAGGCTTCTAGGCACGTCAAGTACTTACAAAATCGGTGTGTGATCAAGATGGAATTGACCACTCCAAGAGTTGAGAAGAATGTATCACTGTATTTCAATATAGCAAAACCTTAGGCAGGATAATCCATCAGATGGATTTGATATTTTAAAATACAATGTGGACAACCTTATTAGAGTTGACAGTTGAACTCTGAGGTATCCTATGAGCATTTTGGTCAAGGGGATAAATTATATGAAAACTATATCCGCATGGGTTCTAAGGATATTGTTCTACACATTTGACCTATCCGACCATTGGATACCATTGCTAGATGGTTACTTTGATTGATACAAAAATTTATTTTTATGCTACCAATTTAGGTTCAGACCTATGAGGTCACATATATTAGAGTTCATGATCCGATCAGATGGTTGATCAGCGATTTAGAATCGTTCTGGGGTTAAACGATCAATACGATTGATATTTAACCTAGCACGAGTGTTGCAGAAGGATCGATTAGCAATTCGATTGCTATTTGGGTTAATTTGATTAAGATAGAAGATTAAAATTAAGTCTAATTAAATATGATTTAATTAGAATTAGTTTGGGCTTGATTGGATCAAGTCTAATGAGCTTATTGTATAAGCCAAGTGCAAGAATGAACTAGTCCTAGTTCATTAGGACTTGGGTCAACCTAATTTCTAATCTAATTAAAAATTAAATTAGAATTAAATCTAATTTAATCTAATTTAATTAGGTTCTTAATTGAATTAAGACTTATTTTAGTTGGGTTAAATAAATTTTAATTTTATTTGGTCTAAAGATCAAGTTGGACCAAGTCAAATTGGAAGTTCTAGTAAGACTGGGACTTGTATCAACCCAATCTCTAATTTAATTAAAAATTAAATTAAAATTAAATTAAATTTAATTTAATTTAATTAAAATCTTGGTTGGACTAATACCTATTCTAATTGGATTGAAATAAATCTAATTTAATTTAGTTAAAAGATTTTGTTTGACTAAGTCAAATTGGAAGTCCTAGTATGACTAGGACTTCCCTCCTTGCGCCACCTTAGCCCAACGCACCCCCCCCCCCCCCCCCCCGCCGTCCTATTTTTTAGGATTTTTTCATGGAAAATCCTCTCTCCAGGCCCTCTCATGCATGCCCTTCTCTTGCTCTCCTATTTATTTGGAAATTAGTTAAGGACCAAGTCAATAGATGGAAAGTTGTTGTGGTATTAGACTCTATATGATAGAATCCCAACAAACATTGACTCTTCCCTTGTGTGCCACCCCACCCTGATTTCTTTTATAATTTCCATGGTAAAAAGAGGGTTTTTGTGAGCTCTTTTGTGGTGGTCCATAGCATGGGATGAGGAGGGGGTGCCCAAGTGTTAGGCGCCCCAACAACTTGCCATATATGGTCCTGCCTTGTCTAAAAATTTGACCTAAGCAAGGCTCTTCCATTACTTATTATTTAAAATAAATTTTTACTTGAATTTTTTGTGAAACATAGACCTTTGAGAGAGGATTTTTATGTATGAAAATTAGAAGAAAATGATTCTTGGGTATTGAGATTCAATAGACACAAAACTAGGTGTCTAGGTGAGAGCAAAGAGAAGAAGAAGAGGGTCTTCTTCTAGGGTTGCTATGTTCACCTCTTTCCTTCCTCCTTCTTTGAGTTTTCTAAGAGTGTCTCATATCTGAAATCTCCTCTCCTCCTCCTCTTTGAAAAAGTTCAAATTCAGAAGAAGAAGGCATCTAATCGACCATCGCAGAAAGATCAGCACAATACTAGCATACTGTGCTGATTTCCTGCATAAGAATTTTTGATCATGCTCGTGGGCTCGTGTGAACGACTCCCAAAGGCCAGATGCATGTGCTGCTCATGATTTCATCCTAAAGTCTGGATCAGTAAGTTAGAAGGTCTAACTTGTACAGGCAATAGATTCGATCTACTAGTTTTATAGCTGCATTAGATGTAGTATTATTGCATATTGATAAGATCAACATGTTTTCTTTCCTTTGTGTTTTTCAATTTTTGATTTAATAACATAACATGATCATGTAATAGATCTTAGATTTAGTATATTTTTAGTTATTTAAAATTAATTTTTAATTAATTTTAGTCTTTCATTATCTGATCTTGAAAAAGTTTCAAGATCTAGTCCTGAAATCCTAGATCTGGTTCCTTCAAAATCCTAACCCGTAAAAAACTCCCTAGGCTAACCCAGTCCGAATGCACTCATCCAAATTCATGTACACCCATTGTCTAATCATGCACTCAATTTCATGGATCCAAACCTAATCCAAACTCTAATTAGTCCCCATGAGACCCATAAACTAGGGCCTCATGACCATAGAGGGTTGAACCTCTACCCTAGAACCAAACCAATCCTAGCCCTAGGACTCACATCTGTCCTAGTCTTCTAAAGCCAACACTCTAACTCCTCTAGTGGCCTCCCAAGGCTTGGGAGCACCACTAATCCTAACAAAGATCACATCTCAAAGTTGAGACAACTCTATAAAATAATTAGGCAGGCTAACTTTAGCCTCATGTGTTAACCCTCTAGGACCTAGGCTAGATTCTGGGCAATGGCAAAATTAGTCAAAATGGGACTTATTGTCAAGAAAACTATATTGCTTGCTGGTAGGTTGGGAGATTGATGTTATTGCATAGAATTTAAGCCCTCAAAAAAACATAGAATCATATATAAACATTACTAAGTTGTTGCTTTGATGGCATCACCTCTTGCCACTTGGCCAAGGGAGTGGGTTCACATTCAGTTGGAGTCTGATGGGGAGACAAATTAATTACTAGCATAATGTATGAACTGAAAACCACTTAATTTCTAATCTCAAACCATTTCCTATCCTAAAAACAAAGGCTATTAAATTTTTAATTGTGATATAATTGCAAACAAACTAAGGGTAATTTCAATAAAAATAAATCCTTAAGGCAAAGATTATATATAAGACAGACTTTGGAGGGATAGTCACTGTTAGCGGTAAACCTTCATCTGCCAAAGTCCAATAGGATGCCAAGACTTGGGGCAATCTCATCCGGCAACAACAACCATAACTCAACCAAGGTCGTCGCAATCCGTTCTCAGGTTTCATCTTGGATCCATCTCTCGATTCTATTCCAATCGTGGATCGCTTGATGTGGACCTTTTTGATGAGGAGAGCAAGCTTCGCCTCCATAACAGATTGTTATATAGGAGCAAGCAAAGGGGATTCCTGGAACTGGATTTGATTCTGGGGAGTTGGGTGGAGGAGAACATTCGCTCCCTGGATGAGCTGCATATCAGAGCCCACATGGACATTCTTGACCTAGGATAAACCCTCACCTGCTGAAGTTCGATAGAGTGCCAAGTCTTGAGGTGACCTCATCCAACAACAACAATCATGACCGACTTCAACCAGTGAAGAATCCCTGCTCAGCACCAAGGCCATAGATCTCCGACTTAGACTTGCAAGCCAACTTCCTCAGTTCTAATCGCCAGCTTTTTTAGAAGACTCTGGAACCTACAAGGTGTTGTGGGTTTTACCTAGACGAGCTTGAATAGTGATGACAGCCCTTTAAACAATAAAGTATTCGGTCCTAATGCTATATGACCTGGCTGACCTTGAAGCTGCTTGAACTCCTCCCCAACTACAACTTTCTTAGGTAGTTCAATCTTGATCTGCAAAGCTACACCCCAGACGAACTTCTACAATATGTGGTGAGTGGCAGGTCTTTGGATTCTCATACCAAGAACCTTGGGTGTGCAAGCAAAAGGACCTCGACATCAATCCTTAGTCCCACGAATACCAGTCAATGCACAGACAATCTTGGAGACATCCAAACCTCTTTTGAACCACCACCTCCTCTAAGCCAGACTTCTTCTAGACTCCTCCAGTCAGACTCCATCTGGACGATCTCCATCGGTCGCCCTCCTTTCGGATGACCTCCTCCAGTTAGATTTTCTTCCAAATGAACTCCTTCCAGTAGCCGAGCAAACTCCCTTTGGTCGATCTCCTTCTGGTCGACCTTCTTTTTGCCACTTGAAAGGACCTCATCGTTCGCATAAATCCGACTACTAGCTCAACATAAGCCAACCCACATACGGGCAACCTTAAAAAAAGTTCGAACTTTTTTAGAAATATTATGACTCGAAGTTCTTCACTATCAATGCCTACTCCCTCTGAACTTCAACTATTAAATTCCTATGGATCGGCAAGTCACAATAAAGGATACTACTCTCGACTGGCATGTCATGATAATGGACAACACCTTCCACAACAAACTCCACGTGGCTTCGAATGGCCTACTACCAGATAGTTACGGCTATCACCATCAGTTTGTTATAGACTCCATCTACAAAAGAAACATTCTAGATATATTTTTCTCCATGCTCTTATTCTTCTTCCCGATACTCTACTCCTAAGTTTTTCGAGCACTCCATTTTTGTTGGCCAGAAGAGCTGACTTGATCATCGGAGGATCCTACAAGAGCCACCACCCCCGACTCTGATTAGGATTTTATTTTGTAGGTCACCAATGGCGATCCCATCTTCTTCAGCTCTAGCTCAGTTCTGACATCAACCAGATTTTATACCAATTAGATTGACATTAGAGAAAGGACTTCTTGAATCTTTGTTCTAAAAGGAGTGCTCAATCGATCCGCTTGTTCTCTCCTTCAAGATTCATCCCTGCTTGATTCCCTTCAGCTCCAAAGATTCCCCCAAAGAAGTCAACCACCAGGAGATCCACCACTTGCACTACCAGATCTGAGCCAAATCCACCTGCTTCAATACCATTACCGGCATCTCTACCTCCTCCACTGATGGTAATGATGGATCCAGAGTAGTTCAACTCGCTTGTGCAGTAGGTTTGGGGCTACACCAAAATGGTGCAGGCCAAGCGACAACTCTCGATGGTAGTCCAGTTAGGAAACCCCCCATTAGGATGTTAAGAACCAGTTCCAAGAAGGCATACTTGGGTCAGTAGACCCGATACTCTAGGAAAGAAAAAATGAAAGGCAGAAGATTCCTGCTCAAACCATGATTCTTCTCTGAAGAAAATCTTCTCCATCTATAGCTAGAAACCCTCTAAGATCCATGATCGAGATGAGGCTCTCGATCAAAAATATCAAAAAATGGATCGATGGATTGAGGAGCTCTACCATGCTGCCCCAGTTAACCATGATAACATCTGCACCGACCCTCTTTTCTTCCAGAAAATCATGTAGGAGTTGATCCTGCCAAACTTCAAGCTCTCCTAATTCAAGAGTTATGACAGGACCACTGATTCGATCGACCATCTGGAGGCCTTCTAGATCATGATGCTACTCCATGGCACGCCAGACACCATCTTGTGTCGATCCTTCTCATCTACTCTGAAGGAAGCAGTAAAAAACTAATACTCGATGCTGAAGTCAGGTATGATCTTCTCCTTCGATTAAATGAGCCATCAATTTATGGCTCATTTTATCAGTAGCTGATATCCAAGATGAGGCTTAGACTCCCTCATCAACATCAAGCAGCAGAAGGGGAGTCCATCCAGGCTTATGTCAACTACTTCAATGCTACTATACTGGAGGTCTGAAACTTGAACAAATCAATTACCATGGCCATACTAAAAGGCAGCCTTTAGAAGAATGACCTGCTATTCTTCTTGGAGAAGAAGTATCCCAAAAATTTTGCTGATCTTCTAGCTCGGGTTGAAGGTTATGCCCGAGCTAAAAAAGTCTTCAAATTGAAAGATGAGGAAGCCGCAAGAGAGTGGCAGGCAGACGAGTCTAGCAAGCCCGCGGTTGAAGAAAAGCTGAATGAAGTTCGGCCATGCTCTTAGACTTTTCCTAAGCCCAGGTGAGCCCGAACACCTTCTCGAGCTCGTCGTCAAAGAAGTCCTGATAGAAGGGCACGAAGGAGCTCTCTTACTAGAAGGTTCCATAACTATACTCCCTCAATGTTCCAAAAACTCAACTACTAATGGAGATCAAGGAGCAGCTATCGAGACTGAAGATGATGTGCACTCACCCTGGCAAGTATAATTCTAATAAGTATTGTCTCTACCATCGTGACCATGATCATGATACTAAAAAATATATTCAATTCCAAGATGAGATCGAGGAGCTCATCAGGAGAGGTTGGCTCGGTCGATTTTTGTGATGCCATCCTAAGATAAGAGAAGATTGACTGAGGGTACTACCACAATCAGAACCACCAAAGAGGGAGGAGCAATAAGAAAATTGGCCACCTCTCGGCATCATCAACACCATCTCCAAAAGACTTCGGTGGGAGAAGGCTAGTGGATTTAAGGGGTCAGCCAAAAGGTGAAGATCTGAGGTGCCCATCGCTTTCACTGAAGAAAATGTACAAGAAGTTTAGTTTCCGCACAATGATGTGGTTGTAATAACTTTAAATATTGTAGACTATGATGTATGTCGTATCCTTGTTGATAATGAAAGTTCAGTCAATGTCTTCTTTTATAATACTTTCTCCAAAATATTTATACCTAATAATCAACTTAGACCAATGAGTTCTTCATTGGTTGGCTTCACTGGTGATGCAATACCAGTTGAAGGTGTAATAATTTTAACTATGGCTACAGGATGATATCCAAGATAGTCTAGGGCACAAGTGGATTTTCTAGTGGTAAAAGCTCCATCTATTTATAATGCAATTCTTAGCCGACCTGGCCTAAATACACTTCGAACAGTAGTGTCGACCTACTATCTGAAAATAAAATTTTCAACAAGCTACGGGATTGGAGAGGTCATAGGAGACCAAGCTTTGGCGAGATATTGCTACTCAATTGACCTGCAAAGGGGTGAGCAGTTTGACCCTTGCCCGGTTGATGGGTTGGATGTCTCGAATGACCTTACAGAAGAATGGGGAGAATCCATGGAAGATCTTATCTCAGTCCCTTTGAATGATGAAAATGAAAAACACACAGTGCAGATTGGCTCAAATTTGAGAGAGGGGATACGAGAGTAGCTTGTCAAATTCCAATGGAGAAATGTATATATCTTTTCTTGGATTCCCGCAGACATGCCAGAAATTGATAATGAAGTTATGGAACATCGTGTGGTTGTTGATCCCAAACATTGGCCAGTGAAGAAAAAGGTGCACAGCCATACCCTAGAGAGATAGAAGGCGATTGCAAAAGAACTTGATAAGCTCCTTAAAGATGGATTCATTAGAGAAGTCTCTTATCTAAACTAGGATTCCAATATGATCCTTATCAAGAAGGCAAATGGCAAGTAAAGAATGTGCATAGACTTCAAGAAGCTGAACAAAACCTGTCCAAAAGATAGTTACTCCCTATCCAGAATTGATCAACTGATAGATGCAACTTCAGACCATGAGCTCCTCACTTTTATGGATGCCATCTCAGGCTACAATGAGATCTGGATGACACCCGAGGATGAGGAGAAAACTGCTTTTATTATTGATCGTGGTATTTATTGTTACAGGATTATGCCCATTGGGCTCAAAAATATAAGAGCAACATACCAGTGCCTAGTCAATAAAATTTTCGAGCAGATCGGTCACAACATGGAGGTGTATGTAGATGACATGCTTGTCAAAAGTCAAACTTCAATAAATCATATAGCCGACCTTGAGGAGACCTTTAGCAGCCTTAGGAGATATAAGATGAAATTGAACCCGACCAAATGTGCCTTTCATATGACTTCAGAAAAATTCTTAGGATTCATGATATCGAGATGCGGGATTGAAGCAAATTTGGAGAAGATTCAGACCATTCAGGAGATGACTGTTCTTGAAAAAAATGTCCTAAAGCCAATCATCTAAGTCATAGATGATTGAAATTAGTATATAAATTATCTAATAATCATAGTTATTTGGCTAGTTCATCATAAAAATTTTATCTTCCTTAAATGAACTCCTAATTATGATGAAGTTCTTAGAACCATAATCAATTAATAAAAAAAAATTTATCAGATGGTTCTTAAACTATTCATGATCAAATGATAAGTTATTAATAAGAACGATAACTTATCAAGTATAGGTCACTGTATGTCATATGCATTAGTTGTCCTCATAATTAAGTAGTGTGGAGATACTGATATGGCATTTAGGTGAGATGTAGAAATATATTTGTACTGAAAGTGATCAATGTAGCCCTCTACTGTCAAGAAAAGCTAGCTAAGGCCAATGGATATAAGTGTCCCTCCAACCTGCGATCACTATGGTGACTTGCAAGCAACTCACTGTACTTTGATTCTGGACTACCTATATTTCTAATATAGGTTTGAAAGGTTTTTGGGTACAGTCAAATACTTGTAAAGTTGGTGTGTGGGTCAAGATGGGATTGACCACTCCTGATTAACTTTAGGAAGAGAATGACTCATTGTGTTTCAATTTAGCAAAACCTAGACCTGGGTAATCCTCGTGAGGAGTCATGGGATTTATAAAATTTTGAGAAATAATAGAGATGACTTGAATGGGTGTTGACAGTGTACTCAAAGTCATCTTGAGTATTATTGGTCATAGGGATGAATTATATGGTAACCATGGGTCAGGATTCTAAGAATATTGCTTTGCATACATTCAACCTATCCGGACGTCGGGAACCATTGCTAGATTGTTACTTCGACTGGTGCAGGAATTGATTGCTATGCTACTGACTTAGGTTCAAATCTATAGAATCACACACATAAGAGATTGTAACCTAATTAGATGGTTAATCAATGATTGAGAATCATTCTAAGGTCAAACATTCAATGCGATTAATGTTTGACCTAATGCAAGTGTTGCAAGAGGATCGATTAGCAATTCGATTGCCAATTGGCTTAATTTGATTAAGCAATCTAACTGAGATCAAGTCTAATTGAATTAGATTTAATTAGAATTAATTTAGACTTAATTATATTAAGTTTAATTGATTTATTGGATAAGCTAATTATAAGAAAAAATAATTTTTAGTTAGACTAGGATTTGAGTGCACCTAATTTCTAATTGAGTTAGAATTTAAATCAAAACTAAATATAATTTAAATCTAACTTAATTGGATTTCTAGTTGGACTAGGATCATTCATAATTAGTCTTTTAGTAATCCTATTTTAATTGGATTCAAAATTATTTTGACTTAGTCAAGAAGGAAGAGTCCCAGTCCAACTGGGACTGTCTCACTATTTTCTTGCACCACTATGATGTTCCACGCCCATAATTAATTCTAGAAAAATTACATGAGTTTTTTTTATGCCTAAGAATGGTCCCCAAAGCCATATCTGGTGGATTTGAATTTATATTTGACTAGGTCAAATATGAAAATTAGTTTTGCATGAGATTCTATGTGATAGAGTCCCTCTTCACCAAAACTCTTCCCTCCCTCTTTTGAAATTTCTCCCATGCCCACCAAATTTTTTGTCACCCACTTTTCTCCTAATTTTGTGCATTTTCTTTTGTTTCTCCATGCACAAAATTAAAGGGGAGGCATCCAAGAGCTGGATGCCCCAAAAAACTCCTCCTTGGTCTTCTATTAAGACTAGGTTTTCACCTAGTCTTCCATAAAAAAAAGAGAGGATGCCTCCTATCAGGTTTAGGATGTGTAAAATCTAAAAAAATCATAGAAAAATATAAGAAAAGCATAAGGAGCCATGGGAGACTTTGGACACCAAGTTCCATGAAGGAGAGACCTTATTAAGCCATCAATTATTGATGTCTTGAAGAGAGAAAGGTAAGAGAAAAATTATTTTCTCTTAGAGATTTATTTCTAATCCTTCTTTATTTATTGTTTATAATTTTTATATGATAAAAATTTGAGAGAGACAGAGAGAGAGAGGGTGTGGGGATCTATGCTCCAAGATGTTGAGCCATAGTGATCCTTTTGGACATGATCTGATTATGTCCTGATGAGAGAAGGAAAAGAGAAGAAGGTTTTCTCTTAGAATTTTTTTGAGAACCCTTCTTCTCTATATTTTTATGAGATTTTTCTATGAAAAAATTAGAGAGTGAGAGATCTGAAAATATGGAAAAAGTCTAGGGGAGAAGTTCTTTCCTTGTCCTAGCATGAAGATGTTTTCAGGACATCAATCGTTGATGTCCTGAAAGAGAAGATTTATCTTCTCTTAGGATCTTTTTCTAATGTATTTTAATTCTAATTTTTAGAAGATCCAAAGATTAGATTTCTTCTTTATTGCTCCTCATATTCTTTATCTCTTGGAGTATCCAAGAGATCTGAAGTATAAATTTTAAATTAACCATCAGGAGGGATCCGCAAGAAGCTAGCACTTCGAGCGGATCTTCATTCGACGAACCTCCAATTTTGTTGCAACCTCATGTGGATCACCTGTAAAGACCAGACACATGTGTGGCTCCAAAGATAATAACAAAAAAATCAATCACAGAGTTCTCGACCCATACGAAGGTAAGAGATTTGATCTCTTCTCTCATCTAGATGTGATATAGGTTTTAGATCTAGAATCATTCTAGATCTAGGATATTGACTTGATCAATATCAAAATATTTATTTTCTAATTTAAAATATAATATGACATGTTATAGATCTTAGATGTAGAATTTAGTAATTAGATTATATACATTTATAGATTAAATAATTTAATCTGCATGTTCCACTGCATTATTTTTCAAAAATATTTTAAAATTCATACATGAAATCCTACATATTTTTCATCAGTGACATTAGAGCATCTAGGTTTGTTTATAATATGATCATATTTATATTAAATTAAATTTAAAAATAAAATTTTATAAATCATACATACTAATTATAAGGTTATCCTGCTATAAGATTTATTCCTTATAGTGAAGATATTGTCCTAATATGTGCTGATCTATTCTTGAATCATGAATAAGTTAGATATAATCTAAATAATTTTATAATTTATTTTTTAATTTTAAATCTAAAATTAAATAGATGTTAGATCTATTTTAGATTATTTAGATTAGATCTAAATAATATTGAGTTACAGATACGACTATAAGGTTGTCCTACTCTAAGATTTATCTCTTACGGTGGAGAGGTTGTCCTAGTATGTGCTGATCCAAATAACCTAAATTATAAATATATTAGATGAGATCTAAAGTAATTTATGATTTATTTTTAGATTTTAAATCTAATTTTAAATAATTTATGATCTAATCTATATGATGTATTTTATGTTTAAATCTAGATCCTCTTATTGCATATATTAATATGTAATTTTTATTTTGAATCTGAAATATGTATGACATGTTTTATAGAATTTAAATTATAAACTTACTTTATGTAAAACCCTATATTTGAAATCTTAGGACATGATCGAAATATTAAAATAAATCAGATCTAAAATTATATATTGAATATGATTCAATGTAAACTATTTATAATTTAAAATATTTTAAATAATTAAGTCAAAAATTAGTTCTGAGGTTCCATAAATTCAAACTTATAAACTTTGAACTTAACTAAGAATTAAGTGATTGTTTAGGATCTAGGTTTGTGATTTGAAGATCCTAAGATAATATCATAAAATATGGGTTAAAGGATAATAGGTTAGCTTTGATCAAGTCCTTAACTAGGTTAGACCTAGGGTTAGATTAAATATGGACTAAGTTAAGAAATTGATCAAACCTAATTAATAGTTAATTAGAATTAGGTCATTTCTAAAGATCACTTCAATAGTTATAGTTGATCAAAGTCCATACATCTAACAAATGGATACTAATCATGGCTCAATGGTCGAGCCCGAGTCTTTAGATAGACCAAATCAAAACTAATAAATCGATTGGTGTCTAAGATAAGTCTAGCATCCCAAACCAGTGGTTTTTAATTGACAGACCGCTTACCTGACCATTTCTAATGGTGTCTAAGGTAAGCCTTGGCAGACCCTCCCACCGATCTCACTTACCTGGCTAATGTGGTTAATCAAGTCTTGATTATGTTGCTCATTAATTCATACTAACCCATGTAACATAGAAAATCAGTGAGATTGATCTAGGTGCCCATGGATCGATATTGATCCTAGTCCTCATAAATGACTTGAGAAGTCAGTGGGAGGACTTGACTTGGTGAAGTCAATGGGAGTAAATTGGTCCATGTCCTTTCTATCATTAAATCACTAATAATTTAAATCCTCTAAAATTATTAGATTCTTAAAATTATAAATTTATGAAAATAATTGAGTCATAGCCTTTCATTAAGTTGGATGATAATGGATCCATTAACTCAATAATCATTGGAGGCCCAAAGGTCTGGTGCTTATTGACTAATGGAATTATCATTCATAATATGATGACTTGAAAGTGTCTCTCTAATGGTGGTTAGGTTGGCCAACCAAAGTTGGGCATGATCATTCATTGGTTAGATGCACCAAGTATGGTCATATTAATGATTGGATCTAACCGAATCCTTACAATGGAGGCTAAAGCCTACTAATTAGGTTTTTGAGGCAAAATTAAATTACTAAAAGTTGTTTAGAGAAATAATTGGTTAATGAACCTATCCAAGATGCACATGGGTTGGCCGACCAAAGTCGGGCTTGTGTGTAGTCTATGTAGATTTTAGTATCTACTAGAAAATTAAAGTAATTCTCTGAATTGAAAGTAGAGGCTACCAATTTGAATAAAATAGTAGAAGAACCTTTAGACTAAAATCTAAGTCTCTAGGCTTAATATAATTCATATACTTAGGTCATTGTTCTCTTTTCTCAAAATAAGGCTAAACCATAATTGCTCCTATCACTATTAGACAGTGATGACTTATGGGACCCAACTTCGATAATTAGTATTGAAAGTTGAATTTGGTTTAGCAGTATGAATGGATTCGTATTGGAGCTACTTAGCCCAGTCAAAATAATTAGTCCAATATTGACTCAAATCAGGCATAGTGCTTCTACTATTAGAAGTAGAATCATAGGAAGAAGAATTATCTTGCTTTTCTTGACCATAACAGGCTGAACAAGAGAAAGGAGTAAGGGTTGCTTATCAAGGATGTTATATAATAACATCTTGAAATTTTTCTATATGTAATTCTACTAGCTGGGTATTAGATACCGATCATCTTATGCAATTTGTTGCAAGGACTACAGAAAAGTAAAATATTTAAAAATGATGAGAAATATCTTAACATTGGGGATGGAAGTTTTGTTCCAATCTTAGCTTTAGAAATTGTCGAGTTCATTTTCAAAAGATATTATTTTGAGTGATTGTCACTACTGTCCATCATTTATGATAAATGTGATCTCTATTGGCCTTTAGGTCAGAGATAGCTATCATTTATTAATAAAGAAGATTGTTGTAATATTATTTTGAATAATGTTACAATAATACATGGACAAAAAAAATGATATTTAATATTTATATAGCCTGTTAAGTGTAATGTACACATTTAATAAACGTTCTAGTTAGATTATGTCATGCATGTCTATCTTTGGCATTATAGGCTTAGTCATCTTGATAAGAATAGGATAAAAGAATTAGCTTGAGAGGAAAACCTCAACATCAATGATTGTGAATCATTGATAGCCTGTGAGTCTTATCTTCTTAGAAAGATGACAAAGTCATCTTTTAATGAAAAAGATGAAGGAGCCAATAAAGTTCTAAGTCTCATACATAGTGATATATGTGAACCTATAAACTTAAGTGTCCAAGAAAGATATTAATATTTTATTACAGATGACCTATCTTAGCATGGGTGCATCTAGCTTGAATCATTTAAAATGTTCAAATGATTCAATAATGAAATAAAAAAATAAACTAGAAATGATATTAAAACTCTTCGATCAGATCGAAAAGGTGAATACGTATTCAGTAAGTTTGTGACATATCTAAGAGAGAATAGGATTCTCTCTCAGTGGATTTCTTTTGGACCACAGTGTATCTAAAAGAAAAATTTGAACTTTGTTAGACATGGTTCAATCCACGATAGGGTTCACTTGTCTTTCTATTTTAGGGTTGTGCTCTTATATGACTACTTATTTTACTATGAAAATATACCAAGTAAATCTATTATGCAGATTCCATATGGGATATGGATCGGGCATAGATCTAAACTCTCTCTCCTTCAGGTTTGGGGTTGATTGATCTATGTCATAGGTTTACACATAGATAAACTTGGATCCTGGTCTAATAAGTGTTTAAGGATGATTAATTCTACCATACTGAAGAACATAAGATGTTCATCAGCAGAAGGGCATTCCTTTTGAAAAGGAGTTTCTTAGAGAACTAACTGATGCCTGTCAAGTTGAACTTGAGAAAGTTTGACTAGTAGAAATGAACCGACATAATCCAATAAACCTATAGAATCAGATTTGATCAGATCAAATCTGGAGCCCATTAAAATAGCACCTTTAAGAAGATCCGATAGAGTACCACATTAGCCAGATAAATACTTCAGTATCTTGGTCCAGGATGGCGATCCTATTGAGCTCAATGAGAATAACAAGAATCTGATCACCTATAGGGATGCAATGCAATGGTCTGACTCTGAGAAGTTGCTTGGAACCACATAATCCAAATTAAATTTCATGGAAATCAATAGTGTGTGGACACTAGATGATTTACCTGAAGGGATAAAATCCATTGGGTGTGAATGATTTTTTAAAAGGATCAGAGCAGCATAGACGGGAAGGTAAAGATCTATAAAGCCCATTTGGCTATTATCTCAGTTTTGGAATATATATTTTGAATGTATGTCTTTGTTATGAATGAAGATAAAACCTGCATTTATAAGTGGGCAAAATGTTCTATAGTGTTATTCCTTGTATTGTCTGTGGATGAAATTCTCTTAATTGAGAATGGCATTCCAGCATCGTAGGGAATAAAGTTTTGGCTGTCATCTAATTTTTTCATGTTCAAAATTAGATATGGTATACTCACTAATGGTAGTGAGTAGATACCAGTCTGATCTAAGTGAGGATCACTGGAAGATTGTATAGACAATCCTCATGTATTTCAAAAATACTAAGGTCCAGTGACTCAAATATGAAAATACTTACTTAAAATATATGGATGTTTTAATTTTAGTCAGAACAAGATGACAATAAGAAAGTGTCGGATCATATCCTAATTGTAGGAGCAATCTGCTGGAAAGATTCTAAGCAGGATATTATAGCCTATTCAGTTAGTGATGTAGAGTACATTGTAGCATATGATGCAGCCATATAAGCTGTATAGTTGCTGAGGTTCATTAGCAGGTTGAGAGTGGCACCCTCTACCAATGGTCTAGTCCTATCGTAGCACTGAAGCTATAGCTCAAACTAAAGAATCGAAGGACCAGCATTTTCTGCATCGCTACCACCTTTGATTTTAGATCAGGGTGACGTTGATTTTTGGAAGATCGATGAAAATGGAGAACTTGACCGACCCATTTGCTAAGGTCTCGAAACTAAGAGGTTCTACGAACTCAAGTAGAAGATAGGATATTTGATATTATTCTGATTGGCTTTAGTCCAAGTGGGAGTTGTTGGAAAATGTGTCCTAATGTCAATCATCTAAGTCATAGATGATTGAAGATTGAAATAAGTATATGAATTATCTAATAATCATAGTTATTTGGCTGGTTTATCATAAAAGTTCTATCTTCCTTAAATGAACTCCTAAATTATGATGAATTTTTTAGAACCATAATCAATCGATAAAGAAGGATTTATTAGATGATTCTTAAACTGTTCATGATCAAATGATAAGTTATTAATAAGAACGATAATTTATCGAGTGTAGGTCGTTGTATACCATATGCATTGGTTGTTCTCGTAACTAAGTGGTGTGGAGATACTGGTATAGCATCCAGGTGTGATGTAGAAGTACATCTGTACTGAACGTGACTAATATAGTACTCTACTATCAAAAGAAGCTAGCTAAGACCAATGGGTATAAGTGTCCCTCCGACCAGTGATCACCACGGTGACTTGCAAGTAACTCACTATACTTCGATGCCGAACTGCATGTATTTCTAATATAGGTTCGAAAGATTTTTGGGTATAGTCAAGTACTTGTAAAGTCAGTGTGTGGGTCAAGATGGGATTGGCCACTCCTGATTAACTTTAGGAAGTGAATAACTCATTGTGTTTCAATTTAGCAAAATCTAGGCCTGGATAATACTCATGAGGAGTTATGGGATTTACAAAATTTTAAGATATAATAGAGATAACTTGTATGAATGTTGACAGTGTATTCGAATTTGTCTTGAGCATTATTGATCATAGGGATGAATTATATGGTAACCATGGGCTAGGGTTCTAAGAGTGTTGCTTTGCATACATTCGATCTATTCGAACGTCAAAAATTATTGCTAGATGGATACTTCTGTTAGATATATGTGCCCTAGAAGCCAAAATTGGCTGACACTTGTAATACACTTCTAGGGGCAAAATTATAATTTTGACTATATTCAATAAAATGGGTTAATTTCTATCACATATGTGTATTTAGTCTCTATGATACATCCTTTGAGTTAATGGTAATGATAATTCATATTTTCAAGAGTTGAAAATTTAAGACATGAATAATCATTATTAACTCATAAAATGCTTTCGACCATAGGATCATCACAAGGATGATGATTGATGTAAAAGGTTGGTATACAATTGCTTCTCTTTAGTAGATGAGTCTTGAGTCTACGGTGTGGAGACACCGGAGCAAAAGTATAGATACTCATTAGAAAATGAGGGCACTGAGCGTGACCAACTCGAGTAGTCATTAGGAAGTCTACCTTCTCATCAATGACTGACTCAATGTTGCAGTAGTGTGTCTGATTCTTTCACCTGAGGTGCATCGGCAGTTCACCTTGAGGATGTTATAATTTGACTACACCATTACTCTATCTCCTAGCCATTCGGAATCCTGAGGTCTATGTTGGCTATAGCATGTTCATTGTAGGAACTAGATTGCATCAAGATGGAATCTATCTACCTCGGTGGTAGAGGAGTAGCCCTATAATGATCATGAGAATCAAGTCTAGAAGCCCATGGCCATGGTAGAGTGAAATAATAGAAAGAGTTTCTATTAAATTTTTCACAACGGACTTGCATCGAATGATTACATCATACGATAGAAACTAGGATTTGACAAGTTCACCTTAACCCTAATCTGATCGAGGCTCAAGATAAAAGAACTTAATCACACAGGTAGCTGCACCAAGAGGTTCGCATTCCACTCTGACGGGTTGCCACCATATACTGCTAGGTGTCATTGGTGGATTTTGGGAGCAATTTGAATGATTTAGATCATCGATCATTCTAACTATTCGAATCAGAAGAGTTCTGATCCATCGAAAGGAGTTTCGATGATGTCGATGATAGAGATCAGGACATATCTCATTACCATACAGAATTGAACCTAACTGGATTACACAAATAAGGATTTGAATCTGGTGATCATCAATTGAACTGATCCAGTTCAATTGATTTGAATGAGATTCAATTAGGTTCAAGAAAATCATGCTAGCACTCGATTGAACCTAATGTTTTTCTTTTACTATCATAAATAGTTATCCTGACTGAGCCAAAGGAGTTTATACTTGATTAAAGGCCTTCACTTGGTCTGACTGGAGTCTATTCAAGTCAGAAAAGGGTTGTCTTATTTTGTAAGACAATACCTACCATTTTTGGTGACCTGCCATTTCTTATCCTTTGACTTTGGTCAAAAGTTGACCTTTGACTGGTCAAATATTGACCATTGACACTTTGACTTCTGTTTACATGTCATGCACCTATTGGAGAGCTAGTGGGGGCTTGTCTTCCTATCAGAACTTGGTAAGGAGGAGGGTGCACGCCACCCTTGGCGTGCGCCCAAGCTGGAGGCACCCAGGAGTCCTTATTGGACAAGGACTCCATCTCCTTTTTGGATTCCAAACAGACTCCTCCTAAGGATCAAGTTTGACTGGTCTTAGGTGCCATCTAAGGAGAAATCTAAGGGACTCTATTCTCACTAATTAGATTTAGATCTAATTTCACAAAGGGTTGTGATTGGTTGGGAAGAAGAGGAGTTGGATCATGCATAGTCTATAAATAAGACCCTGCGCCCAACTCAAAGAGAGCATGAATTCTCCACACCCCAAGGCTATTTCTCTTTCCCTCCTCCACACCAAGCCTATCTTCTCCATCTCCTCTCCATGCCCAAAATAGTTTGGGATCTTAGTTGGTGCAATCCAGATGAGAGAAAGGCGATAGAAAGCTAGAAGGCTGCGCTGCTGCAAAGGATAATTACTGATCTTTGAAAGGTGTTTTGAAGATCCTCCAAATTAGATTCAGATCTAATTTTTAGAGATGTGATAGAGAAGAAGAGGATCTCCAGATCTAGCTTGAGTGGATATCGGTAGAGGCTAGGCACTTGCATGGCTAGATCCAGAACCTTCCGCTGCTTACAGGATCATTAACGGGTAATAGGCTTACCCTACATCAAGGTAAATTTAATTTAATTTAATTAATCTAAATTTTATTTTAATTATTAGAATAAATAAGAATCAAATCTAAAATATCCTAGATCTAATTTAGATCAAAGAAAAAAAATTTTGAAATATATCTCTTGATCCGATCAGATTTGAACGAACCCGATCTGGGAAATCAGAATTTCCCTTCAACTTCGATTGGTATAGAAATTGGTTCCTATGCTACTAACATAGGTTCAAACCTATAGGGTCACACACATAAGAGATTGTAATCTAATTAGATAGTTAATCGATGATTGAGAATCATTCTAAGGTCAAACATTCAATGTGATTGATGTTTGACCTAATGCAAGTGTTGTTGGAGGATCGATTAGCAATTGGATTACTAATTGACTCAATTTGATTGAGCAATCCGATTGAGATCAAGTCTAATTAAATTAAATTTAATTAAAATTATTTTAAACTTAATTAGATTAAGTTTAATTAGTTTATTAGATAAGTTAATTGTAAGAAAAAATAATTTCTAGTTGGACTAGGATTTGAGTGCACCTAATTTCTAATTGAGTTAGAATTTAAATCAAATTTAAATATGATTTAAACCTAATTTAATTAGATTTTTAGTTAGACTAGGATCATCCATAATTAGGCTTGTACTAATCCTATTTTAATTGGGTTCAAAATTATTTTGACTTGGTCAAGTAGGAAGAGTCCCAGTTGGACTGGGACTCTCTCACTATTTTCTTGCACCACTATGATGTTCCATGCCTATAATTAATTCTAAAAAAATTACATGAGTTTTTTCTATGCCTAAGAATGGTCCCCATGCCCATATTTGGTGGATTTGAATTTATATTTTATCTGGTCAAATATGAAAATTAGTTTTGCATGAGATTCTATGTGATAGAGTCCCTCTTCACCAAAACTCTTCCCTCTCTCTTTTGGAATTTCTCCCACGCCCAACAAATTTTTTGTCACCTACTTTTTTCTTGATTTTGTGCATTCCCTTTTGTTTCTCCACACACAAAATTAAGAGAAAGGCATCCAAGAGTTGGATGCCCCCAAAAACTCCTCCTTGGTCTCCTATTAAGACTAGGTTTTGACCTAGTCTTCCATAGAAAAGGGAGAACGCCTTCTATCAGGTTTAGGACATGTAAAACCTGAAAAAATCATGAAAAATTAGAAGAAAAGTAGAAGGAGCCATGGGAAACTTTGGACACCAAGTTCCATGAAGGAGAGACCTCATTAAGCCATCAAATGTTGATGTCTTGAAGAGAGAAAGGTAAGAGAAAAATTATTTTCTCTTAGAAATTTATTTTTGGTCCTCCTTTGTTTATTTTTTATAATTTTTATATGGTAAAAATTTGAGAGATAGAGAGAGAAAGAGGGTGTGGGGATCTATGCTCGAAGATGTTGGGATATAGTGATCTTTTTGGATATGATCCGATTATGTCCTGATGAGAGAAGGAAAAGAGAAGAAGGTCATCTCTTAGGGTTTCTTTGAGAATCCTTCTTCTCCATATTTTTGTGAGATTTTTGTATGAAAAAAATCAAAGAGTGTAAGATCTGAAAACATGAAAAAAGTCTAGGGAAGAAGGTCTTCCTTTATCCTAGCATGAACATGTTTTCAGGACATTAATCGTTGATGTCCTGAAAGAGAAGATTTGTCTTCTCTTAGGACCTTTTTCTAATATGTTTTAATTCTAATTTTTGGGAGATCCAAATATTGAATTTCTTCCTTATTCCTCTTCATATTCTTCATCTCTTGGATTGTCCAAGAGATCTAAAGAATAAATTTTAAATTAACCATCAGGAGAGATCCGCAAGAAGCTAGCACTTCGAGTGGATCTTCGTTTGACGAACCTCTAATTTTGTTGTAGCCTCATGTGGATCACCTGTAGAGGCTGGACATGTGTGTGGCTCTAAAGCCAACAATGAAAAATCAACCACGAACTTCTCGATCCGCATGAAGGTAAGAGATTTGATCTCTTCTCTTACCTAGATGTGATCTAGGTTTTAGATCTAAAATCATTCTAGATCTAGAGTATTGATTTGATCAATACCAAAATATTTATTTTCTAATTTAAAATATAAAATGACATGTTATAGATCCTAAATGTAGGATTTAGTAATTAGATTACATATATTTATAGATTAAATAGTTTAATCTGCATGTTTTCCTATGTTATTTTTTAAAAATATTTTAAAATTCATGCATGAAATCCTGCATATTTTTCATCAACTATCCCAAAATCAATAAAAAAAGTCCAACGCCTAACAGAAAAGGTGGCAGCTTTGAACCGCTTCGTCTCGAGGTTGGCTAAACGATGCATGCCCTTCTTCCAAATCCTTAAACAACCAAAGAACTTCTACTGGACTGCTGAATGTCAACAGGTGTTTGAAGAACTCAAGAGCTACCTCAGCTCACCTCTCTTATTGGCCAAGGCCGAACCTGGAGAAAGACTATTTTTATACCTGGCAGTCTTCCCAGCGGCCCTTGTGGCAATCCTAGTCAAGAAATAGGTGAAAGTATAGTGGTCGATCTACTACATAAGCCAAGTCTTGAGAGATGCTGAAACTAGGTATACTAAGTTAGAAAAACTAACTTATACTCTATTGATTGCAGCCTAAAGATTTCGATCTTATTTTTAGGGGTACACTATAACCCTCCTCACTGATCAACCAATCAAGATAGTTTTTCATTAAATAGATCCCTCCGAAAGAATCACAAAATAGGCAATTGAACTTAAAGAATTTAACATCAACTTTCAACCTCGGCCATCAATCAAAGGTCAAATACTAACAGATATCATAGTGGAATGCACTATCCCTGATGAGACCGAGCTTGAACAGAATGAAAACAGCATTTCATGATTGCGGTCAAGCTCAAGTGAAGAAAGAACTGACCTCCTTGAAGGCTTCTAGGCCTTGTATATGGATGGCTCATCCAATGCTTCAAGTACAATTGCTGGGCTGATCCTAGTAAACCCAAAGGGAGTGTTAGATATATGTGCCCTAGAAGCCAGAATTAGCTGACACTTATAATACACTTCTAGGGGCAAAATTATAATTTTGACTATATTCAATAAAATGGGTTATTTTATGCCACATATGTGTATTCAGTGTCTGTGATACATCCTTTGAGTTAATGGTAATGATAATTCATATTTTCAAGAGTTGAAAATTTAAGACATGAATAATCATTATTAACTCATAAAATGCTTCCGACCATAGGATCATCATAAGGATTGTGATTGATCTGGAAGGTTGGTGTACAATCATTTTTCTTTAGTAGATGAGTCTTGAGTCTACGGTGTGGAGACACTAGAGCAAAAGTATAGGTACTCGTTAGAGAACTAGGGCACTGAGTGTGACGACCTCGAGTAGTCATTAGGAAGTCTACCTTCTCGTCAATGACTGACTCGATACTGCAGTGATGTGTCTGGTTCTTTGATCTGAGGTGCATCGATAATTCACCTTGAGGATATCATAGTTTGACTACACCATTACTCAGTCTCCTAGCCATTCAAAATCCTGAGGTGTATGTTGGCTATAGCATGTTCATTGTAGGAACTAGATTGCATCAAGATGGAATCTATCTACCTCGGTGGTAGAGGAGCAGCCCTATGATGATCATGAGAATCAAGTTCAAAAGTCTATGGCCATGGTAAAGTAAAATAATAGAAAGAGTTTCTATTTAGGTTTTCACATCGGACTTGAATCGAATGATTACATCATATGACAGAAACTAAGGTTTGACGAGTTCACCTTAACCCTAATCTGATCGAAGCTCAAGATAGAAGAACTTAATCACACAGGTAGCTGCACCAAGAGGTTCACATTTAGCTCTGATGGGTTGCCACCATATACTGCTAGGTGTCACTGATGGATTTTGACAGCAATTAGAATGATTTAGATAATCGATCATTCTAACTGTTCGAATCAGAAGAGTTTTGATCCATCGCAAGGAGTTTTGATGATGTCGATGATAGAGATCATGACATATCCTATTACCATACAGAACTAAACCTATCTGGGTTACACAAATAAGGATTTAAATCTGGTGATCATCAATTGAACTGATCCAGTTCAATTGATCTGAATGAGATTCAATTAGGTTCAAGAAAATCATGCTAGCACTCGATTGAACCTAACGTTCTTTTTTTTTACTATCATAAATAGTTGTCCTGACTGAGCTAAAGGAGTTTGTGCTTGATTAAAGGCCTTCACATGGTCTGACTGGAGCTTGTCCAGATCAGAAAAGGTTGTCCTATTTTGTAAGATATTACATGCCATTTTTGGTCACCTGCCATTTCTAATCCTTTGACTTTGGTCAAAAGTTGACCTTTGACTGGTCAAATGTTGACCATTGACACTTTGACTTTTGTCCATGTGTCGCACACCTATTGGAGAGCTGGTGGGGGCTTGTCCCCCTACCAGAACCTGACAAGGAGGAGGGTGCATGCCACCCTTGGCGTGCGCCCAAACTGGAGGTGCCCAGGAGTCCCTGTTGGATCGGGACTCCATCTCCTTTTTGGATTCCAAACAGACTCCTCCTAAGAACCAAGTTTGACTGGTCTTAGGCACCATCTAAAGAGAAATCCAAGGAACTCTATTTTGCCAATCAGATTTAGATCTAATTTCATAAAGGGTTGTGATTGGTTGGGAAGAAGAGGAGTTGGATCACAGACAGTCTATAAATAAGATCCTGCGCCCAACTCAAATTAAGATTGAAAATCACAATTCTCCATGCCCCAAGGCTGCTTCTCCTCTCCTCCATGCCAAAGCACCTTCTCCCTCTCCTCTCCACGTCCAAAGAGGTTTGGATTCTTAGTTGGTGCAATCTAGATGAGAGAAAGGCGACTGAAAGCTAGAAGGCTAAGCTGCTGCAAAGGACGACTGCTAATCTTCGAAAGGTGTTTTGAAGATCCTCCATATCAGATCCAGATCTGATTTTTGGAGATGAGATAGAGAAAAAGGAGATCTCCAGATCCAGTCCGAGTGGATACCGATAGAGGCCAGGCATTTGCATGGCTAGATCCAGAACCTTTGCTGCTTACAGGATCATCAATGGGTAATAGGATTACCCACTTTAAGATAAATTAAATTTGATTTAATTTATCTAAATTTATTTTAATTATTAAAATAATAAGAATTAGATCTAAAACATCCTAGATCTTATTAGGATCAAAAAAAAAATTTTGAAATATATCTCTTGATCTGATCAGATCTGAACAAACCTGGTCTGAGAAATCAGGATTTTTCTTCAATAATATGACATGGAGGAAAAAAGATCATGAATTTCAAAATATTACATAGACGTTATATAATTTTTTTACCTTTCTGTGGTTCTTCATTTTCTTCTTTTTCGGATGTTGAAGGGGTGTCATCGTCTCCGATGTAAAAAATAAGTACTGTACTCCCTTCCTCCATTTGCACTTTCTTCTTGTGTTGTCATTGTGTTCGCCATCTCTATCTGAACACGTAACTTTTAAAATCCATCTTTAGAGAAAATTGGGAACTCTAAATCTTCATCTTCATCTTAATTATTTGCTCAGATATGGAAAAGTCTAGATGACTGTCAAGATGAAAATGTGGATAAATGACGAGATTGAAGAATCACAAAAGTAATGAAGTACCTCTCCAGGATAGAGTGGAATTGTTGGCTAGCTTTGATTTTTTTTTTTGTTTTTTGTAGCTAAATCGTCGAACAACTCTATTTTGCTGCTCTTTTCTTCACAAAGAGACGAGGGCAAAAATGACATTTCACTCATTTAAAGCGACGTACAGATGCAATGTGGAATGATTTTCAAAATCGTCGAACCAGTATTTAATACAGATCATGTCCTATTCCCATCGTGCCAATTTGAATCCATGTGGATCCATGAAAAAAGATGGTGCAGAATAGCTCGAATCGATGTAGAAAGAATTACTTATCATATTAATTCATGTAGGCCACATTAATCCTATCGTATAATAAAAAATTCTTTCTACAGCGTGGGTGGTATAGTTCCATAGATACTATATGATAATTGGCTCTCGTATGGAGTTAGAGTAAAAAAAAAAAAAATTTACTATGACATCTTTTCTTAAAATTTATGACATCCCTTTACTAAATTTATGACATCCCTACAAAAAATGCTAAACTAAAGCTTTTAGTCCCTCCTTTCAAGTCTTTCTATAATTCTTTATCTATATTATGACTCACAGGATGTCATAATATAACATGAAGAAAAAAGATAATAAATATATGTGAAAATAGTATTATGACATCCTTTCACAAAAATTATGATATTTCTTTATAAAATTTATGACATTCCTACAAGAAATGCTAAATTAAAACTTTTAGCCATTCCTTTTAGATCTTCTTATAAATCTTTGCCTATATTATTACTCATAGGATTTCATAATATGATGTGGAGGAAAAAGAATGATGAATATATGTGAAAACAGTATTAAAACATCCTTCACAAAAATTATGATACCTTTATTTAAAATTTATGATACTCCTACAAGAAATGGTAGACTGAAGCTTTTAACTGCTTCTTTCAAATTTTTCTATAATCATTTGCCTATATTATAACTCATAGGATTTTATAATACGACATGGAGGAAAAAGGACAATGAATATATGTGGAAACAATATTATGATACACCTTCATAAAAATTATGATACTTCTATACAAAATTTATGACATTCCTATAAGAAATGTTAAACTAAATCTTTTAATCCATTCTTCCAGATCTTTATAAAATCTTTTATCTATATTATGAGTCACAGGATGTCATAATATGGCATGGAGAAAAAAAGATAATAAATATATGCGAAAATAATATTATGATATTTTTTCATAAAAATTATGACATTCCTACATAAAATTTATGACATTCTTGCAAGAAATACTAAACTAAAGCTTTTAACCTGTTCTTTCAAGTCTTTCTATAATCCTTTGTCTATATTATGATTCACAGGATGTCATAATACGGCATGGAGAAAAAAATAATGAATGTATGCAAAAATAATATTATGATACGTCTCTACAAAAATTATAATATTTCTTCATAAAATTTATGATACCTCTCCAAGAAATGTTAAACTGAAGCTTGTAACTTCTTTTTTCAAGTCTTTCTATAATTCTTTGTCTATATTATGACTCACAGGATTTTATAATATGACATTGACAAAAAAGGATAAAGAATATATGCAAAAATAATATTATGACATTTCTTCATAAAAATCATAACACCTCTACATTAAATTTATTACACCCTTGTAAGAAATACTAAATTAAAACTTTTAACCCCTTCTTTCAGGTCTTTTTATAATCTTTTGTCTATATTATGACTCACAGAATGTTATAATATGACATGAAGAAAAAAGGATAATGAATATATTTAAAAATAATATAATGATACTTTTTTAAAAAAATTATGACACTTTTATACAAAATTTATGATACTCTTATAAGAAATGCTAAACCGAAGCTTTTAACTTCTCATTCCAGATCTTTCTATAATTATTTGCCTATATTATGATTCACAGGATGTCATAATACGGAATAGAAGCAAAAAAAAAATATATGTAGAAATAGTATTATGACATCTCTTCAAAAAAATTATAACATTCCTTTATAAAATTTATGATACCTCTACAAGAAATGCTAAACTGAAGCTTTTAATCATTTCTTCTAGGTCTTTCTATAATTCTTTATTCATATTATGACTCACAAGATTTAATAATACGATATGGAGGAAAAATGATAGAATATATGATAAGCAGTATTATGGTATTTTTTCATAAAAATTATGATATCTCTTCATAAAACTTATGACATCTCTATAAAAAATGCTAAACTAAAATTTTTAATCTCTCATTCAAGATCTTTTTATAATTTTTTACCTATATTATAACTCACAGGATATCATAATACGACATGGAGGAAAAACAACAATGAATATATGCAGAAACAATATTATGATACTCCATAAAAATTATGATACTTTTTTATAAAATTTATGATATTCCTACAATAAATGCTAAACTGAAGCTTTTAACCCTTTCTTCTAAGTCTTCCTATAATTCTTTGCCTATATTATGACTCACAAGATGTCATAATTGTTAGATATATGTGCCCTAGAAGCCAGAATTGGATGACACTTGTAATACACTTCTAGGGGTAAAATTATAATTTTGACTAATATCAATAAAATGAATTATTTTCTATCACATATGTGTATTTAGTGTCTGTGATACATCCTTTGAATTAATGGTAATGATAATTCATATTTTCAAGAGTTGAAAATTTAAGACATGAATAATCATTATTAACTCATAAAATGCTCCCGACCATAGGATCATCATGAGGATGGTGATTGATTCGGAAGGTTGGTGTACAATCGCTTCTCTTTAGTAGATGAGTCTTGAGTCTATGGTGTGGAGACATCGGAGCGAGAGTACAGATACTCGTTAGAGAACGAGGGCACTGAGCGTGACCATCTCGAGTAGTCATTAGAAAGTCTACCTTCTCGTCAATGACTGACTCGATACTACAGTAGTATGTCTGGTTCTTTGACCTGAGATGCATCGGCAGTTCACTTTGAGAGTGTTATAGTTTGACTACACTATTACTCGGTCTCCTAGCCATACGGAACCCTAAGGTGTATGTTGGCTATAGCATGTTCATTGTAGGAATTGGATAGCATCAAGATGGAATCTATCTACCTCGGTGGTAGAGGAGCAGCCCTATGATGTTCATGAGAATCAAGTCCCGAAGTCCATGGCCATGGTAGATTGAAATAATAGAAAGAGTTTCTATTTAGGTTTTCACATTGGACTTGAATCGAATGGTTACATCATATGACAGAGACTAGGGTTTGACGAGTTTACCTTAATCCTAATCTGATCGGGGCTCAAGATAGAAGAACTTAATGACGCAGGTAGCTGCACCAAAAGGTTCACATTCAGCTCTAATGGGTTGCCACCATATACGGCTAGGTGTCACTGGTGGATTTTGGGAGCAATTAGAATGATTTAGATGATCGATCATTCTAGCTGTTCGAATCAGAAGAGTTCTGATCCATCGAAAGGAGTTTCGATGATATCGATGATAGAGATTATGACATATCCCATTACCATACAGAACTGAACCTACCTGGATCACACAAACAAGAGTTTGAATCTGGTGATCATCAATTGAACTGATCCAGTTCAATTGATCTGAATGAGATTCAATTAGGTTCAAGAAAATCGTGCTAGCACTCGATTGAACCTAACATTCTTCTTTTACTATCATAAATAGTTGTCCTGACTAAGCCAAAGAAGTTTGTGCTCATTTAGAGTCCTTCATTTTGTCTGATTGAAGCTTGTCCAAGTCAAAAAAGGTTGTCTTACTTTGTAAGATATTACCTACCATTTTTGGTCACCTGCCATTTCTCGTCCTTTGACTTTGGTCAAAAGTTGACCTTTGACTGGTCAAATGTTGACCATTGACACTTTGACTTTTGTCCATGTGTCACACACCTATTGGAGAGCTGGTGGGGGCCTGTCCCCCTGCCAAAACCTGACAAGGAGGAGGGCGCACGCCACCCTTGGCGTGTGCCCAAGTTGGAGGCGCCCAGGAGTCCCTATTGGATAGGGACTCCATCTCCTTTTTGGATTCCGATTAGAGTTCTCCTATGAACCAACTTTGATTGGTCTTAGGTGCCCTCTAAGGAGGAATCCAGGGGACTCTATTCCCATCAATCAAATTTAGATCTGATTTCATAAAGGGTTGTGATTGGCTGGAAAGAAGAGGAGTTGGATCACAGACAGTCTATAAATAAGACCCTACGCCCAACTCAAATTAAGATTGGAAATCATAATTCTCCATGCCCCAAGGCTGCTTCTCCTCTCCTCCTCCACACCAAAGCACCTTCTTCCTTTCCTCTCCATGTACAAAGAGGTTTGGATTCTTAGTTGGTGCAATCTAGATGAGAGAAAGGCAACTGAAAGCTAGAAGGCTGCGCTGCTGCAAAGGACACTGCTGATCTTCGAAAGGTATTTTGAAGATCCTCCAGATCAGATCCAGATCTGATTTTTGGAGATGTGATAAAGAAGAAGAGGATCTCCAGATTTAATTTGAGTGGATACTGATAGAGATCAGGCACTTGTGTGGCTAGATCTAGAATCTTTCGCTTCTTATAGGATCATCAACGGATAATAGGATTACCCACTGCAAGGTAAATTAAATTTGATTTAATTTATCTAAATTTATTTTAATTACTAAAATAATAAGAATTAGATCTAAAATATCCCATATCTGATTTGGATCAAAGAGAAAAAATTTTAAAATATATCTCTTGATCTGATCAGATTTGAACGAACCTGGTCCAAAAAATCAGAATTTTTCTTCAACTGGTATCAGAGCCAAGGTTCTAAAAGGGTTTAGATCAATTTTTAAATTTATTTTAATTAAAAAATAAGTAATTTTAGATGTCACATGAGATGTGATCAGATCTGAAATCAGAGAAAATTAAAATTAAATGATGTGAATCTAAGATTAGAAAATATGCATGACTAGTTCTAAAATAGAATAGTTCTATAGAATAGTCTTGCTTGTTTTCAATTTAATTTGATTAAATCATATTTTAGATAGATTTATTTATTATTTTTTGATATTATAATGGTTATAATAACATCTAAAAAATGATAAATAAAAATTATTTAATTTTAAACATCATATGAGATATGATTGATGCATGTCTAGACTAGTTGTAGAATAGTTCTACATAGTTGTCTAGATTAGAATTTATTTTGATTAGATCAATTTAAATCTAATTTTTTAGATTATTATGAGATAATTTAGATCTAAAAACATGCATGATTCGATACATGAGATGTATGCAAAATATGCCATGATTAGATCTAATTTGTTTATGAGATATATCATATAGATCTAAAACTATTTTGTAGTATTGCATGTTCCTGATTAAGGCGTTCCTCTTGGCCGTCCGATCATAAGAATGAAGAAGGGTTTAAAGGCCCTCTCCTTCCATCCAATGGGGCATTTTAATTACGTGTAGGGGTGCTACGTATTCATCCTTAATCAGAAATCCAAAACTTACTTTCTGCAAAATCCTAGATCCTGAAACCCTAGGATTTATTGTGCATATTTTGTTTATGAACCCTACTTAATTAAAAATTAAGATTATGAAATATTAATTAGGTCTAAAATTAAGAATTTTGGATCTAAGACATATTCATAATACTGAGGTTCGGGCTTGGGTAGCTCAATTAGGTCTAAGCGGTTGATCAAACCGAATCAAGAGTTGGTTAGATGGGATCAACAATGCTTAAATTGACCAGCCTAATAGGATTAAGTCTGGGTCAAGATCGAGTCACGATCAAGCAAGACCTAATTAGGCTCAGAGGTTAGAGTCTGGATTGTAGGCTAACCCAATTGGTTCTGACTCAATAATTTGGTGTCTAAGGTAAGTTTGGCACATACGACCGACTGATTTTTAATTGAAAGCTACTCGACCTGAATGCATTCTTGTACGAGTTAATGGCATATTCCTTCCACCGATCTCACTTACCTGGCCATATCTGTTGACACAGTTCTGATCTAAGGTGGTCAATAATCCGAGCTAACCCATGCCACTAGGTTAGTCATAATTGTTATGACTATGACAAGTCTAGTTTAATGAGACCTGAATCAATTCTCCCTAAGAAAAGATTAAGTCTGAGGTCTTCCACCATTGTAAATGTGCGGGCCCTTCCCAAGGTTGATTGTTCTCAGCTGGATACAGTGGCTCAGTTGCACCAGGAAGACGAAACCATATCTATTAGGCATTGGATGCTATGGGCTGGAGGATGAGTTGGGCTCAATATTCTGGATACGGTGAGAGACTCAATTAGAAATCCAGTCTGTGCAAATGGTGGGTCTGACTTAACTAAGGAGTGGATCAATATTTTGGATACGGTGAGATTCATGAATTAGAGATCAAGTTTGGGTGCACCATGATTAGAGAATCATTGAACAAGAGTTGTTCACTCATTGGCTAACCCATCACCAATAACTGTTAGGTGAGGTGATGAGTCAGTTGGTGAGACCGCACCATCCACTAGAAATCATTAATCGAGGAGATTTTTGCATCTCTACAGAGGGAGTGTAGGGATCCGAGAAAATAGTGAGAGCTAATTTATTTAAAAATAAAATTTCTAAATAAATTGGTCAAGTCATAATTACAGTATCTAACTAGAATCTTTGACTCTCTATAGAAAAATATCTGCGTCCAATCCATTAGCACGTATCCTGGACACACACAGACTGATCGGACTCAATTACAAAGATTGGCTCAGAAACTACAAAATTATTTTGGATTTCGAGAAGTTAACCCATGTATTGGATCAGGACCCTCCCACCTTACCAGCCCGTCCGTCTACTGAACAGAGAGCGTCTCTAAAAAAATGGATAGACGAAGATAATAAGATCAGATATTACATGTTGGGCTCGATGTCTGATGAGCTCCAGTGCCAACATGAAGATATCGAAATTGCTCGCCAAATGTTGAATCACTTGCAGGAGATGTTTGGTGAATAGAGTCACGCAGCCAAGTATCAAGTCACGAAATGATTTTTTAAGGCTAAGATGCATGATGGGCAGTCAGTCCAAGATCACTATCTGATGATGATCAAGGATATGGAAGAGTTTAAGAAGCTCGGTGTGAAGTTAGACTTGGACCTAGAGAACGAAATTATTCTGCATTCCTTAACTGATGCATATGGCTAATTCATCATGAATTACCACATGCATTAACTTCAAAATTTTTTGGCCGAATTAATGAACATGCTAGTCACCGCTGAGCTTTCTATGAAAGGTTCTAAAGGCTCAGTTCTTGCTATGGAACGAACTTCTTCCAAAAGAAAGTCTTATGGAAAGAAAAAGAAGTTTGTGAAAAAGCAAAAGGTGGAAGGAACAAAGAAGAAGATGGTAGAGCCGAAGATGAAAGCCGCTGCCAAAGAAAAGTATTTTCATTACAACAGCGACGGCCATTGGAAGCGGAACTGCCCTACATACCTGGCCATCCTGAAGAATAAGAAGGAAAGTCCTTCTGGAGGTATGCTCATTATTCGAGCAAAACGTGAATGCTAAACGACCTATGGATAGTCCAAATGATAGATATCGATGGCACCTAAGATTAGGTCATATAGTAGAAGATAGGATCAACAAATTGGAAAAAAATGGGCTATTGAGTCCATTGACTTTCGAGTCATATCCAACTTGTGAATCTTGTCTCCAAGGCAAAATGACCAAACTTTCTTTTATAGGACATGGGGAGAGGGCCACAGATCTCCTTGCCCTAGTACATACTGATGTGTGTGGCCCATTTGATGTGCCGGCTAGAGGCAATTTTGTCTACTTCATTATCTTTACCGATGATCTATCTAGGTATGGGTATGTGTATCTTATGAGACACAAGTCTGAAGCTTTTGAAAAGTTCAAAGAATTCAGACATGAAGTAGAAAAATAAATTAAAAAATCCATTAAGGTTCTTCGATCAGATCGAGGAGGTGAATACCTTAGCCGAAAATTCCTAGACTATCTCAAGGATAATGGCATAGTCTCTCAATGGACTCCACCAGGAACACCTCAACTCAACGGAGTTTCAGAACGGAGAAATCAGACTCTATTGGATATGGTCCGATCCATGATGAGCTTCACAGACCTTCCTGATTTTCTTTGGGGACATTCATTGTTAACTTTAATTTATCTACTGAATAGAGTTTCCTCTAAGACCGTTCCTACCACACCGTATGAGATATGGTACGGTAAGAAACCAAGTCTGAGTCATCTCAGAATTTGAGATTGTCCGGCTCATGTCAAAAGACAACAAGCGGACAAGTTAGAGTTTAGGTCCTTTAGAGCTCGATTCATAGGATATCCTAAAGAGTCATTAGGATACTATTTCTACATTCCAGAAGACCACAATATGATTGTGAGTCGACATGCCATCTTTCTTGAAAAATAGTTTGTTCAAGATAGCGGCATTGGAAAGCAGATTAAGCTTGATGAGAAAGTCTCATAAGTACAATGAGCTAAGGACCAATTAGGAATCAAATCAGGTTGAGCCAATAAGAACACTACCTCCTCCACCTCATAGATCGGAAAGAGTTTTCCGTCCCCCTAAAAGATACTTAGGTATTATTTCAGAGAAAGTAGAGAAAATATTCCTCATAGGTAATGGTGCTCATGGTGATGATCCCAAAACCTACAACGAGGCGATATCAGATATCGACTCTGAGAAATGGCTAGAGGCAATGCAGTCAGAAATTGACTCGATGCACTCGAAACCAAGTCTGGACCTTGGTAGATCCACTAGAAGGTATAGTACCTATTGGGTGTAAATGGATCTTCAAGAGAAAGATTGGTGCAGATGAAAATATGGAGACATTCAAGGCTAGACTAGTGGCAAAAGTTTATAGTCAACGCGAAGGCATTAACTATCAGGATACCTTTTTTTCAGTGGCTATGCTAAAATCCATCCGCACATTGCTTGCCGTTGTAGCCTATTTCGATTATGAAATATGGCAAATGGATGTGAAAATGGCATTCTTGAATGGATATCTTGAGAAAGATATCTATATGGAACAGCCGCTAGGTTTCACATCCAGTGATACTGATCACAAGATTTGCAAGCTGCAAAGGTCCATATATGGACTTAAGCAAGCATCTCGGAGCTGGAACACTCATTTCAATGATGTGATCAAAACGTTTGGTTTCATCAAAAATGAAGAGAAACCATGTGTCTTCAAAAAGGTCAGTGGGAGCACTATTATCTTCCTCGTATTGTACGTGGATGACATCCTCCTTATTGGGAATGATATTCCCATGATGACAACAGTCAAATTATGGTTGTCCAAGGAATTCTCCATGAAGGACCTAGGTGAAGCATCCTTTATTCTAGGAATTAAGGTCTATAGGGATAGACCGAATAGGATGCTAGGACTTTCACAGAAGATGTACATAGAGAAAGTACTAAAGAGGTTTAGTATGAAAAACTCTAAGAGGGGATTAATATCCTTCAGACATGGTATTCATCTTTCCAAGAAGATGTGCCCTAGCACACCTGAAAAAATAGAATGCATGAGCAAGATCCCTTATGCTTCTGCAATAGGGAGCCTCATGTATGCCATGCTATGTACACGACCTGATATAGCCCATGCTGTGAGTGTCACAAGCAGATATCAGTCAAATCCAGGTGAAGAACACTGGACTTTTGTGAAATGTATCCTTAAGTACTTAAGAAGAACTAAGGATATGATGTTGATCTTTGGTAACGGAGAACTCCAAGTTCAGGGATACACAGACTCGGATTTCATGTCCGATATAGATGATCGAAAGTCAACATCTGGGAGTCTGTTTGTGTGCAATGATGGTGCTGTCAGCTGAAAGAGTTTCAAGCAAATGGTGATAGTAGATTCCACCATGGAAGCAGAATATATCGCTGCATCCGAGGCTACGAAAGAAGCATTCTGGTATAAGAAGTTTGCTGCAGAAATTGGAGTAATGCCATCAGATGCCATTCCTCTTTACTGCGACAACAATGGCGCCATAGCCCTTGCTAAGGAGCCGAGGTCTCATCAAAAATCTAAGCACATTGAGCGGCAATACCACCTCATCCATGATTATCTCGAGAAGGATTATGTCGAGGTCAAGAGAGTCAACTCCACAGATAATGTGGCAGACCCACTTACAAAGCCGTTGAGCCAGCAGAAGATCGAAACCCACCTTGAGAAGATGGGACTTAGACTTGTAGCCAATTGGCTTTAGGACAAGTAGAAGATTGTTAGATATATGTGCCTTAGAAGCCAGAATTGGCTGACACTTGTAATACACTTCTAGAGGCAAAATTATAATTTTGACTAATATTAATAAAATGGTTTATTTTCTATCACATATGTGTATTTAGTGACTGTGATACATCCTTTGAGTTAATGGTAATGATAATTCATATTTTCAAGAGTTGAAAATTTAAGACATGAATAATCATTATTAACTCATAAAATGCTCCCGACCATAGGATCATCATGAGGATGGTGATTGATCCGAAAGGTTGGTGTACAATCGCTTCTCTTTAGTAGATGAGTCTTGAGTCTACGGTGTGGAGACACTAGAGCGAGAGTACAGGTACTCATTAGAAAATGAGGGCACTGAGCGTGACCATCTCGAGTAGTCATTAGAAAGTCTATCTTCTCGTCAATGACTAACTCGATGCTGCAGTAGTGTGTCTGATTCTTTGACCTGAGATGCATCAGTAGTTCACCTTGAGGGTGTTATAGTTTGACTACACCATTACTCGATCTCCTAGCCATATGGAATCCTAAGGTGTATGTTGGCTATAGCATGTTCATTGTAGGAATTGGATAGCATCAAGATGGAATCTATCTACCTCGGTGGTAGAGGAGCAGCCCTATGATGATCATGAGAATCAAGTCTCGAAGTCCATGGCCATGGCAGAGTGAAATAATAGAAAGAGTTTCTATTTAGGTTTTCACATTCCTATGATGATCATGAGAATCAAGTCTCGAAGTCCATGGCCATGGCAGAGTGAAATAATAGAAAGAGTTTCTATTTAGGTTTTCACATTGAACTTGAATCGAATGGTTACATCATATGACAGAGACTAGGGTTTGACGAGTTCACCTTAACCCTAATCTGATCGAAGCTCAAGATAGAAGAACTTAATCACATAGGTAGCTGCATCCAGAGGTTTGCATTCAGCTCTGATGGGTTGCCACCATATACTGCTAGGTGTCACTGGTGGATTTTGGGAGCAATTAGAATGATTTAGATGATCGATCATTCTAGCTGTTCCAATCAGAAGAGTTCTGATCCATCGAAAGGAGTTTCGATGATGTCGATGATAGAGATCATGACATATCCCATTACCATATAGAACTAAACCTAACTGGGTCACACAAACAAGGGTTTGAATCTGCTGATCAATAATTGAACTGATCCAATTCAATTGATCAGAATGAGATTCAATTCGGTTCAAGGAAATCGTGCTAGCACTGGATTGAACCTAACGTTCTTCTTTTACTATCATAAATAGTTGTCCTGAACTGAGCCAAAGGAGTTTGTGCTCATTTAGAGGCCTTCACTTTGTCTAACTGGAGCTTGTCCAAGTCAGAAAAGATTGTCTTATTTTGTAAGACATTACCTGCCATTTTTGGTCACCTGCCATTTCTCGTCCTTTGACTTTGGTCAAAAGTTGACCTTTGATTGGTCAAATGTTGACCATTGACACTTTGACTTTTGTCCACGTATCACGCATCTATTAGAGAGCTGGTGGGGGCCTGTCTCCCTGCCAGAACCTGGCAAGGAGGAGGGCGCATGCCACCCTTGGCGTGTGCCCAAGTTGGAGGCGCCCAGGAGTCTTTGTTGGACAAGGACTCCATCTCTTTTTTGGATTCCGATTAGAGTTCCCCTAAGAACCAACATTGATTGGTCTTAGGCACCCTCTAAGAAGGAATCCAGGGGACTCTATTACCACCAATCATATTTAGATCTAATTTCACAAAGGATTGTGATTGGTTGGGAAGAAGAGGAGTTGGATCACAGATAATCTATAAATAAGATCCTACGCCCAACTCAAATTAAGATTGGAAATCACAATTCTCCATGCCCCAAGGCTGCTTCTCCTCTCCTCCTCCATGCCAAAGCACCTTCTCCCTCTCCTCTCTACATCCAAAGAGGTTTGGATTCTTAGTTGGTGCAATCTAGATGAGAGAAAGGCGACTAAAAGCTAGAAGGCTGCGCTACTGCAAAGGACGACTGCTGATCTTTGAAAGGTGTTTTGAAGATCCTCCAGATCAGATCCAGATCTGATTTTTTAAAACGTGATAGAAAAGAAGAGAATCTTCAGATCCAGTCCGAGTGGATACCGGTAGAGGCCAAGCACTTGCATGGCTAGATCCAGAACCTTCCGCTGCTTACAGGATCATTAACGGGTAATAGGATTATCCTACATCAAGATAATTTAAATTTGATTTAATTTATCTAGATTTTATTTTAATTATTAGAATAAATAAGAATTAGATCTGAAACATCCCAGATCTGATTTGGATCAAAGAGAAAAAATTTTGAAATATATCTCTTGATCTGATCAGATCTAAATGAACCTGATCCAAAAAATTAGAATTTTCCTTCAGGGAGTCATTGCTGAATACACGCTGCACTTCAAATTTTCTACAATGAACAGTGGGGCTAAATATGAAGCTCTGATTATGTGATTGAAGATAGCCAAGGAGTTGGAAGCAGACCGACTCCAAGTGTACAGTGATTTCTAACTGATGGTCAGATAAGTTAGCGGTAGTTATGAAGCGTAAGAGAAAAGCATGATAAAATATCTTGAGAAAGTGTAAAACTTGATTCTGGCCTTCAATGATTTTAGCATTCAATAAATTTTGAGAGCAAAAAATGCCAGAGCCTATCATCTTTCTAAATTGGCCACATTAGCTCCAACCAAACTACCTAAGAAAGTCTTCTTTAAAGTTTTAAAATATCCAAGTTTGGAAGAATCGCAGTCTGTGATGCAAGTCGAGCATGTGTCAAGCTAGATTGACCCACTAGTCACTTACCTCAAAGATAGAGTTCTACCTCATGATCCAAAAGAAGCTCAAAAATTAAGAAATTAAACCTTTCGGTATGTTCTATATGAGGGTAAGTTATACAAAAGATCGGATTCTCTGCCATTCTTGAAATATCTCCGACCTTCTGAAGCCAACTTTACATTATGGAAAGTGCATGAAGGAATCTATGAAAGTCATCTGGGGGCTAGATCCTTATCCCACAAACTACTTCGGCAAGATTACTATGATCGATAATGTACCATGATTCTATAGAGTATGTTAGAAAGTGTGATTGGTGTCAAAGAAATGCAAATATTCAAAGACAAGTGGCCTCTGAGCTTACACCCCTAAGCGCCCCATGGTCATTTGCATAATGGAGGATGGACATATTTAGGCCCTTTTCCATGGCATCTGCACAACGAAAATTTCTCCTAGTGGCAATTGATTACTTCACGAAGTGGGTCGAGGCCGAACCTCTGGCCAAAATCATTGAGGTAAAAGTATAAGACTTCATCTGAAAGTCCATTGTTTGCAAATTTAGCCTACCTCAAACTCTCATAACAGATAATGGGCAATAATTTGCTTAAGCAAAATTCATCGAGTTCTATGAAGACTTGAATATCTCTCATAATTTTACATCAGTAGCTCATCCACAGGCAAATGGCAAGGTCGAGGTAACTAACAGAATCCTACTGCAAGATATTAGAGCAAGACTTGAGAAAACAAAGAAGACTTGAGTAGACGAACTCTATCATGTACTCTGGGCATACTGAACTATCCAAAGACTGCCAACTGGGGAGACTCTATTCACCTTGGCCTTCAAAATAAAGGCAGTCATCCCAATAGAGCTTAAACTTTCATCGGCACGAGTTGTGGCATTCAATGACCAGTAGAACTCACAGGATCTTAGAGCTAACCTCGACGTGTTAGAAGAAAAGAGGGATGAAGCTCAAGTTCGAATGGCAACCTACAAGCAAAAACTAGCTCGCTACTACAACTCTAAGGTCAGAGGCAAAGTATTCAAAGAAGAAGAGGAAGACTTGGTACTTTGGCGAACGGCTGTTTCATAACCTCAGAATCAAGAAAAGCTCGAACCAAATTGGGAAGGCCCGTATGAAGTCAAGGAGGTCGTTCGGCCCAGAACTTATTACTTAAAGGAGCTCGGAGAAGCAATACTCCTACAATCCTAAAGTTTGAAGAACTTGCGAATGTATTACTAGTAATTTTATCTTAATAAAATTCTCTCTTTTCAATATCTCTATCTTTTGGTGCAACATTAAATAATGATAAGAAATGACTTAACCAAACTTCGTTCTTAAACGAAGACGAAGACCTCCAATTATTTAAGACAAGAGGAGGGGAGAGACTCTTTCAACAGCTCTTTTGTATCCCTACTGTCTTGTTAGGAATAGGAGAAGAACCTCATCCTAACTTGAGCAAAGCAAAGATCTCTGATTATTTAAGTCAAAAGAGAGGGAGAGGCCCTTTCAACGATCCTTTTGTCCCCTTACTGTCCTATTAGGAATAGAAGAAAAATCTCGTCATAACTTGAGCAAAGCGAAAACCTCCGATTATTTAAGCTAGAAAAGGAGGAGAGGCCCTTTCAACAGCCCTTTTATGCCCCCACTATCCTATTAGAAATAGGAGGAGAATCTCGTTCTAACTTAAGCAAGATGAAGACCTCCAATTTTGTAAGCCATAAGGGGGGACAGGTCCTTTCAACGGCCTTTTTATGCCCCTATAATCTTGTTAGGAATAGAAAAAAAAACCTCATCCTAACTTGAGCAAAGTGAAGACCTCCAATTATTTAAGATAGGAGAGGGAGAGAGGCCTCTTTCAGTGGCCCTATTGAGCCCCTACATCTAACATGAGCAAGAACTAACTATGTCAGGAATAGAAGGAGAACCTCATCCTGACACGAATGAAGACCTCTAGTTACCTAAGATAGGAGGAAGATCTAGACTTGATAGAAGTAAAAATCAACCTCGTCGGGAATAGAAGGAGAACCTCATCCTAACAGGAGGACAAAGAAAAATCAACCTTATTAGGAACATGAGGAAGACCTCATCCTAACGAGAGGAGAGGGACAAGGCCAACCATATCAGAAATAGGAGGAGGACCTCATCCTAACATGGATGAAGATCTCTGATAGGAGGAGAACACCTATCAATGATTATTTCAAAAAAAGATGAGGCGAGGAAAATGGAGGAATCAATAAACATCAAATCCAAACAAAGCGAAATGATGATTGAAGAAAATATTGCTTCACTGAAGTCGAGATTTATTACAAAGCGGAGGACCGCAAGATCATTTACAAAAAAGAAGAAGAAGAAAGAAAGAGAAGAAAAGGAAGGAAAGTAGAGCTATTGACAGACATTCAACCCATATAGAGTAAAAATGAGAAAAGATACCATTTTATTAAAATCAAAATTGGGTACAAAATAAAGGTCTATAAGATCGGTTATAAAGATAAGAAGAAAAAGTCAAAGTTCTAAGAGAGATCTGATTTCTTGAACTTCGGACTGCTAGCCATCACCAAAGATTCTTTCAAGCTGACAATCTCTTCCTTGAACTCCTTTCTCCTTATCAAATTGTCATGGAACATCCTGTCAGCTCTTTGATAATTTTCTTCTGATGCTCGCAGTCTTTTTCTCAGAACTTTTGATTCAGCTTCAGCATCCTTGATGACTTGCTGTTCGTAAACCAACTGAAACTTCAATCATTGAACTTTAGCTTTCTTAATCCTAATGGATTCTGAGAGTTCACCCACAATCCTCTTCAAAAAGGCAATCTTCTCTGATTCTCTACTTGTGCCAAATTGATAACTGTTGGCGAGCTGTTGTTGAAGCCGAGCCATCTCACTATTAGCAGCTCGGAGCTATTGCTTAAGTTTAGATAACCTCCCACACCAGCCCAACCGATAAGTCTCATAGACAGACTCGGCATCATATAACTACTTTTGAAGCATAGAAAATCTCTGAGATCAATCTCATTCGTACCAAATTTTGTCAGAAGACCATGGCGAACTTCCCTCCAATAATTAAATTTTCTCTTTTGCCATCTCGAGCTGAATTTCGAGGGAGCTGACCTTCACAGTTAATATCCAGAACTTATCACTGGAGCTTTTTCTAAGTTCGGCCAACTCTCTCGAAGTTATCTTTCTTGACGTTGAAGCTCACGGAATCTTTCATGTGTAATTTATGGAGGTAAGTGATCTCAATCGTCACCTTCAAGGCATTTTTTCTAGATCTCTGAAGCTCATCTTCTACCTTCTTAAATTTCTTCTTCAGATGATGGATTTTTCTCTTTAAATTTTTTATTTTGGATCTCAGAGTGATACCTTGAGATAGTGGCTCGACATCAGTTGGAGATGACTGGCCTTGACTATGATTTACTAGAAGGATTCTGAATAACACTCACCATGACATAAGTATAAAGAAAAGAAAATTTATTTTTATTTCTCAAAATATTTAGCATACATCAAAAAAAAAAGTACAAGTTGATAAAAAAAATTTTTAGACCTCGATCGATGTAGAAGCAAGTGAGGTCGGTGCATTCTTTGAAATTTCAAGCTTAGGAATGGACTCGGGAGCTTCAACTGTAGGTTCAGGAGCATCTGGGGTAGGTTCGACAGCAGGAGAAGTAGTACCAGCATTGGAGTGACCAACTTCTTTGCTAGGTTTGTCTGTCAAAAGGTCGAGGTCTACCTCTAGAAAGTTCTTTGCGACCTTTCTCATACAGATCTCGAACCCCTTCAAGAAGGCTTTCTGGGCAAAAGCGATCTTGATGTCCTCCATAGCTTTGGAAGACTCGAAGGCTTCAATAGCCCACTCCCATTCAACGTCGACCTCCTCTTTTAGTTTCCTCTTCTTCTCTTCTACAAGAGTCAAAGCAGCCTTCAGTCCTGTCGCTGCCTCTTCTTCCTTCTGTAGTGCCTCTCCAAGGTGCTCGACTTCTGCAGTTTGAACCTCTGAGGCCACTTTCAAACAATCGACCTCAGCCCGAACCTTCTCGATCTCCACCTAAGCTTCTTGGAGGGCTTTGGAGGTTTCAGCTTGGCGAAGATCTACCACCTTCGAGTGGACGAACAAGTAATGCCCCAGCTGTAGGACAGAAAGAAATTAAATTAGAACCATTGAGAATGCATCCTTCATTTCAACAAGTTTGGAAGAATCGATTACCTCAAGGTAGGCGGTGAAGGATTCGTCAAACCACTCTACATCCTCCTTCCAAACCATTCTTTCAACAATGTGTGGAAGAATGCTACCCTGTATCAGAGATTGGATGATCTCTTGATCATCCAAAGAATCCTGCTCCTGGTCAGAGCTCTCGCCACCGGAGCGCCCGACCTTTCTCTTGACTTTCTTGGCAATGACATTTTTCTCCTTCTTCTTCCCCTTCTCGGCAACTTCCCCCCATTCTGGAGATACGAAGGGAGTGGCTTCATCAAGTATGGTCAGATTTGGTGCTACCGCATCAGATTCAGGGATGGGCACTATTTGGATCGGCACGATCGAAATCGACTCTTCGACACGAGCTTTCTTTAATGGCCCCCAGCAGAGCTGCCTTTCTTCTTAAGGGACTTGATCTCCTTCGTCAAGCAATTTCACTCCTCGGGAGTCATTTCTATGATAGAAAAGGTCAAAGTCAGATGAAAGAATATTGCATGATTGACTAGCTAAAGAAAACTACTTGCTAGATCAAGGAGACTAAGATCAAGATTAAATAAGGTCTGATCATCTAAGAGTCCAAAGATCAGAGGAGCTCGGTAGCTCCTCAGTTTATCAGCTGAGTTCCAATCCTCTTTCTTGAGATCGGTAGATCGAATTTCATATTTTTCCCCAAGAAGGAAGTCCTAATTCTAAGAAAGGATATGAAACAAAAAAGAACTTTTTCTTCTAGTTGTGAATGGAAGAAGGGGCATCCTTGAGCAACCCCTTCTTGCCGAACTAGGGAGACACATACCATCAATCTTTGATGGTCGAATGGTGTTTGAAGATGAAGAAATTACGAAACAAGAAAATAGTAGGTCGGACCTCAGCCATAATACATAAAGAAAGAAATCCTATGACGAACCTAAATGAGTTCGGCACCATAGCAGCAAAAAAAATATTTAAGAACTTAAATAAATTGACTATAAAAGAGGGTATCCATAGTTGGAGCCCTGCACAAAGGGTTTCAACATACAAACAAGTCCAGCCAGGAGATGGAGAGCAGGCTCGATCACTAGGTTTGATGAGTTTGAGCTCGTACTCAGAAGAGATTCTGAACTGGATCCTGATCAATAAAAGATCTTCAGGCCAAAGTTTACAAGGGATGGTATCAGGAATGAAGGATGGCCAAAATACTTTTATGGGTTTGGGGTCCACATGGGGAGGATCCATCAATGCCAAATAAGCCAAACTTTTGGAACAAGTCAACCAAGATCCTTCAGTGGACATGTAGATCAAACTAAATTAGAAAAATTTTTTCAAAAAATTAAGAAAAATAAAACTCAAGACTCTTTCGAAGAAATTGAACGAACAAGGATGCTAAAAGATAGGAATAATGGAAAGAAGAATTTAGGGACTGACCTAAATCAATGGAAAAGAATGGGAAGATGGTGAGCTCGATCAAAATCAAGAAGTAGAACCCTCGAGAATTGAAGGAGATGACGGAAGACACTGATACTCTAGAGCGGGAAGGAGATGAAGACCAGAAGGAAGAGATAGAAAAGTTGGGCAAACTAAAATCCTAAAAGAAGAAGATGAGCTTAAATAGCCGCAAAAGCTAAGGCAGTCGTGATTCTAGGTCTTCACTGACCAACCTCAGGATGACATGTATCTCTCCCATCATGGTAGCAAAGCAGCAATGGGTGGAACCTTTATTGCATTACACCTTGGGCAGCGCTTCGACGAGAGTTTTAAAAATTTATCTTTTTAAGTCAAATAGTATTGAAGAAGCTTCGATGCCAGTGCAGAAAAGATCGAGATTAGGTGTCCTATTAGCGTAGAAAGAGGAAATGGACTTCGATATTCACATTTCTTTACTTCCTTCGAATTCAAACTTAGGAGTAGGGGGACTCATGTTAGGGATAAACCCTCACCTACCGAAGTCCAGTAGGATGCTAAGACTTGGGGCAACCTCATTCGATGACAACAATCATAACTATGAGCTCAGAAGTGGCACTCTCAAGTCTTGAAAATATGAGGAGACAGGTCATGGAAAGATGGAAGCAAGCCAAAAAAGAAATCAGCTCTCCTAGCAAAATTTAGAAACTAGGCCGGCTCACCCAGAGACTGAGCCAGCTAAGTTGAAAACTAGGCCAGCTCAATCCAGGATCGGATCGACTAGGTCTCAGAGAAAAAGTTAGACAAAAAGCAGTATTTTTGAGACTGCAGGCACGATACACAACTGGGTCAGCTCAGTCTAGGACTGAGCTGACCCAATCGTAGGTTAGCCAGCTTAGTCTGAAATTAGGCTCAATTTTTATAAATTATTATTTTATGTATCTGGGTTATTTGGGTTTGAAAAGTTTTTCTATGAGCTTGGGCTTGACCATTTGTAAAGTATATATACTAAAAATATGTCAAAATTGTAGAGACTGAGATATATTTAATAAAAGTTCTTTTCTTCTAGAATTTTCTTCTTTTCTTCTTCTCTATTTTTTGAATTATTTGATCGTGCTTCCGCAGTAATCTCTAAGAGGTTCTTCCTTGTTGCTTAGCTAATCACCAACGACCATGCTGATCCATGTGGGAAGAATGTATATTTTCAATAATTGATATCAAAGCAGTGTTGCGTGGAAGAAAAAAAGACACCTAAGGTTTACTACATCCAAGATTTATTGTACTAAATTTTATCCTAAAACTTCTAGTTTGCTTTGTGGTTGTCTCTAGATTGAGGTGGAGATTGTTTACATGGAGGAATGGTGATACAGAAGTTTAGAAAGAGGATCTAGGGCTAATTAGATCTTCTTTGAAGGATAGTTTTGCTGGTGTGCGTGATCATGAAGGATGCTAGGGATTTATTCTTGACTTATTTGAAGTCATGAGATCAAGTGGATTCAAGGTGAATTTGAGAAATTCAATGGCAAGAAAAACTTTATCCTATGGCAGCAAAGAGTAAAGGACTTGTTAGTTCAACAGAGGATCTACAAGGTCTTGATAAAAGAAAGGCCGAAAAAGATCAGTGCTGAGGATTGAGAAGAGTTAGAGAAAATTACTTTTAGCACAATCTAGATGTGCTTGGTCGATCAGATTTTGCTCGAGGTTTGCATAGAGACTACGGCAAAAGTGCTCTGGGATAGATTGGTGAACACAAACATGGGGAAGAACATGACCAATAAGCTATAGTAGAAAAAATTATTGTATAGTTTGAGGATGCCCGAAGGTGGAGATCTTGTTGCACATATCCAAAGGTTCAATTTGGTGTGTTCTGAGGTGATGAGTTTGGATGTGAAGATTGACGAGGAAGATCAGGCATTACTGCTATTATGTTCTCTCCTAGGTTCGTATGATGGTCTCATAACAACTTTAGTTTATGAAAAGGAGATCCTAAACTATGAAGAGATTGTTGGTGTGCTCAGATCAAATAAGCAAAGAGAAAAAATCTACAAGGAAGTCCCTAAGTCTGACATCTTGGCTGTGAACAAAAAATAGGGAAGATCAAAGGAGAAGGCAAGAGAGAAATTCAAGGGTAGGTCAAAGTCTCGGGATCAGAGAAAGATGACATTGAAATGTTATAAATCTCATCTTTCTGGACACCTGAGGAGAGATTGTCTCCTTTTGAGATCAAAAAAAGGGAAGGCCATCAAAGAAGATGATACAGCTTCTATGAGCAGTAGAGAAGACCTGCTAGTTATATCATATGGATCCACAAAGTATGATACTATGTAGATATTGGATTCAGCATACCTGCACCACTATACTTCTCATCGAAAGTTGTTTGCTACCTATCAGAAGGTCGATGGTGAAAGTGTCAACCTTGGAGATGATCACCCATGTAAAGTAGCCAAAGTTGGCTCTATCAGGATGAGGATGTACAATGGGATCATTCGTACATTATCAAACATCAGGCATGTACTGGAGTTGAAAAATAATTTAATCTCTTTGGGCTACTTGGAGGAGTAGGATTATACTTTTAGTAGCCAGGCTAGGAGTGGATGTCTGAAAATTTTCAAAAAAAATTTTATTATGATGAGAGGTAGAAGACTGAGCAATAATCTTTATAAAATGAAAGGTTTGGTCATGAATGATAGTGCAGAGGTGCTAGCAGCGGCATAGGAGGAGCAAATTTTATATCAACTGTGGCACTATCGGATGGATCATATGAGCGACCGTGGAGGCAACCGAGAGTCTTCAATTGCACAACCTTTGCATATGAGTGATCGTGGAGTGGAAAGAAGGTAGAGCTTGGCCACCTGAAAGTCTTCAGTTGCACAACCTATGCACATGTGGAGGCAATCGAGAGGAGCAAATTAGAACCAAAATCTCAAAAGATGACATTCATAGGATTTTCATAAGGAGTCAAGGGATACCTACTGTGGAACTCTCAGGCATTGAAGTCAGTGATCAGTAGGGACGTTATCTTTGATGAGAAGAGCATCTTGAGGAGATCTGGGATAGATGAAATTGAAAAAATAAAGGTGAACAGCGGTGGCCAGTCAGAGAATGATAGCATGCAGGCTACATCCACTTACAGGAGTATTCCTATTGAGGTGGAGCTGGGCAGAAAAGTATTATCTTAGATTAAAAATCAGCATGGAGGATCGGCAGCTCAGACAGATGTGTAAGAGCAGCCACAGACATTAGACAAACATGTGCCAGTGGGAGTGGCTTTGCACAAGCCCCAGCATACTATTAGAAGGCCAGTCAGATATAGCATTGGTGAGGTTATCTCCTATGCACTCATCACTGCTAATGGAGATCTAGAGAATTATGTAGAGGCCATGGAGAGCAAGGATCATGATTCATAAATGCAGGCCATGATGGAGGAGATGGAATCATTTGAGAAGAATCAGACATGATAGTTGGTGGATCTTTTAGAAGATGCTCGACCTATTGGCTCAAAGTGGATGTTCATAAAGAAAGAGGCACCTTCAAAATAAGGTGGCATCAGATTCAAAGCATGATTGATAGCAAAGGGATACTCACAAAGAAAAAGGATTGACTACACAGAAATTCTCTCCTATGGTGCGTCATACATCTATTTGAGTTTTACTGTCACTAGTGGCACAGCATAACATGAAATTGGAACAAATGGATGTGAAGACGGCCTTCCTTCATGGGACTTTAGAGAAAAGAATCTACATGAAGCAGTCAAATGGTTTCATGGAGATGGGACAGGAAGAAAAGATGTGTTTACTCAAAAAGTCTTTGCATGGCTTGAAATAATCTCCTCATCAGTAGTATCAAAGGTTTGATAACTTTATCTTAAGCCTGAATTTCAGTAGATGTGAACATAATTGCTATGTCTACACCAAGGATGTAGATGAGGAGGATGCTCTGTACCTGTTACTGTATGTAGATGATATGCTCATAACCAGTAGAAGCATGGATGCTATGAAAAAGTTGAAAAGGACATTATCATCTGAGTTTGAGATGAAGAATTTGGATCCAATTGAAAAAATCCTTCGAATAGAGATTTGTAGAGATAGGTGCAAAGGAGTGCTCCATTTATCATAAGAAAGGTATGTTTAGAAAGTTCTAGAGAGGTTTGGAATGGAGAAGGCCAAACCTATAGAGACGCCATTACTGAGCCATATATCTCCCTCCAAATTATAAAGCCCCAGTTAGCAGAGAAGAGAGAGTACATGGAATAAGTCCCTTATGCAAATGCTGTAGGCAGTGTGATGTACACTATAGTATGTTGTAGACCAGATATAGCACATGCAGTGAGCACAGTTAGTAGATACATGACTAACCCTAGGAAGGACACTAGAAAGCATTGAAATTGATATTGAGATATCTGCATGGAACAAGAGATTATGGTTTGGTATTTGGTGTACAGTCGGGAGAATTTGGAGAATAATCTATGAAGATGTGTGAAGGTTCAAATCCTCCGAAAGAGTTTGTTGATGCAAATTATGTTGGTGACCTTGATATAAGGAGGTCTACTACTGAAAACCTCTTCTGCGTATATGGTGGACCGGTGTCTTAGAGATCAATTCTTTAACTAATCATGGCCTTATCTATCATAGAGGTTGTAAAGAAAGCCCTTTAGCTTAGGAGGCTGATTGATAAGTTAGGGTTGGAGCAGTGCAAGGTTACACTATTCAATGATAGTCAAAGTGTCCTACAGTTAGCACAGAATCCAATCTATCATGCGCGCACAAAATATATAGACGTGAGGTACCATCAGATCAGAGAGCTAATGGATGAAGATAAAGTAAAACTAATGAAGGTCCATACCAAGAAGAATCAGTCTGATGCACTCATGAAGGTACTCTCCAGAGACAGCTTTCAGAGATGTATGGCATGGATGAGTCTGTTGAGAAGAGATGAGTTCACAAGGACTTGGAAGCATCAAGGTGGAGAATGTGAGCTTAGAAGTGGCACTCCCAAGTCTTGAAAACATGAGGAGATAGGTCATGGAAAGACAGAAGCGAGCTGGAAGAGAAATCAGCTCTTCTAGCAAAGTTCAGAAACTGGTCTGGCTCACCCTTAGACTGAGCCATCTAAGTTGGAAACTAGGTTGGCTCAGTCCAGGACTGGGTCGGTTAGGTCTTAGAGAAAAATCCAAATAGAGAGTATTATTTTTAGAACTTCAGGTATGGTACATAATTGCATTGGCCCAGACAGACTGAGCCAACCCAATCGCAGGTTAGCCGACTCCGTCTGAAACTGGATCGGCTCAATTTTTGAAAGTTATTATTTTGTATACATGGGTTGTTTGGGTTTGAGGAGTTTTTCTATGAGCTTGGGCTTGACCCTTTGTAAAGTATATATACTGAAAATAGGTCAAATTGTAGAGGCTGAGATATACTTAATAAAAGCTCTTTTCTTCCAAAAATCTCTTCTTCTCTTCTTCTCTATTTCTTGAATTTTTTGATCATGCTTTCTTAGTAATCTCTAAGAGGTTCTTCCTTGTTGCTTGACTGATCACCAGCGGCCATGCTAATCCATGTGGGAAGAGTGCATATTCCCAACAGTAACTCCACCAAGGTCATCACAATCCATTCTCAGGTCTCATCTTCGATGCATCTCCTGGTTCTATTTCGATCGTGGATCGCTTGATGTGGACTTTTCGATGAGGAGAGCAAACATCATCTCCATAATAGATTGTTATATAGGAGTAGGCAAAGGGGATTCCTAGAATTGGATTTGATTCTAGGGAGCTGGGTGGAGGAGAACATTCACTCCCTGGATGAGCTGTGTATCAGAGCCCTCATGGACATTCTTGACCTGGGATAAATCCTCACCTGCCGAAGTTTAATAGAGCACTAGGTCTTGAGGTGACCTCATCCGATGACAACAATCATGATCAACTTCAACTAGTGAAGAATCCCTGCTCAGCACCAAGGCCGTAAATCTCCGACTTAGACTTGCAAGCTGACTTCCTCGATTTTGATTGCCAGCTTTTTTAGAAGACTCCAGAACCTACAAGGTGTTGTGGGTTTCACCTAAACGGGCTTGAAAAGTGATGATAGCCCTCTAAGCAATCAAGTATTTGGTCTCAGTGCAATATGACCTGGCCGACCTTGAAGCTATTTGAACTCCTCCCCAACTAGAACTTTCTCAAGTTGTTCGATCTTGATCTATAGAGCTACACTCCGGACGAACTTCTACAATATGCGGTGAGTGGTGGGTCTTTGGATTCTTGCACCAAGAACCTTGGGTGTGCAAGCAAAAGGACCTCGGCGTCAATCCTTAGTCCCACAAATACCAATCAATGCACAAACAATCTTGGAGACATCCAAACCTCTTTTGAATTGCTACCTCCTCCAAGATGGACTCCTTCCGAACTCCTCCAGTCAGACTCCATTCGAATGATCTCCGCCGATCACCCTCCTTTTGGATGACCTCCCCTAGTTAGATTCCCTTCCAGATGAACTCCTTCTAGTATCTGGGCAAGCTTCCTTTGGTCGACCTTCTTCCGACCACTCGGAAGGACCTCGTCATCCATATAAATCCGGCTACCAGCTCAATGCAAGCCAACCCACATACAGGTAATCTTAAAAGGAGTCCGAACTTGTCTAGAAATATTATGACTCGAAGTTCTTCACTGCCAATGCCTGCTCCCTCCGAACTTTAACTATTAAATTCTAATAGATCGGCAAGTCGCAACAAAGGACACCACTCTCGACTGGCATGTCACGATAATGGATAGCACCTTCTGCAATAAACTCCACATGGTCCCGAATGGCCCACTATCAGATAGTTATGGCTATCATCATCAGTTTGTTACAGACTTCATCTATAAAGGAGACCTTCTAGATATATTTTTCTTTAGGCTCTTATTCTTCTTCTCATTACTCTGCTCCTAAGTTTTCTGAGCCCTCCATTTTTGTTGGTTAAAAGAGCTGACTTGATCATCGAAGGATCTTGCCGAAGCCACCACCCCCAACTTCGGTTAGGATTTTATTTTGCAGGTCACCAACGGCGATCCCATCTTCTCCAGCTCCAGCTCAATTCCGACGTCAACCAGATTCTGCACCAACAGTCACATAATTGGAATTTGCAAGTGATTCAATCAACTAAGGTAAAGTGAAAGAAATACAATAAAATGGCTAAAAATCCCACTTAATTGATTTCTTAGGATTTCTTTGAGTATGTATTGAATATATATATATATATAGCATGTAAATGTGAAAATAAAGAAAATATTTTAGTAATAATTCAAAATTTGAATGAAGAAAAAGTAGGAGAAAAATAAGGATAGCATTAGAACAATAATTTGAATTTAAAATTTAAAAATTGAATTTTGAATTGAGATAATTTATGGCATATTATTATCGTCTCTCAAGCTGATAAGCATTCAGTTAAGTGTAAAGCTTGGACAAAAAATATCGAACATGGTTGGAATGAAGTCGTTTGGTGAAGATGACTTGATCTGCAGAAAAGATGAATTTAATATCTAAAAAGCTTGCGATCTATCATTTTGTGGATATAGTGATAGTCAATTTCAATATGTTTGGTTCTTGCATGCAATATTAGATTAAAGGCAAAAGAGATGGTAGAAATAAAGAAACTAAATGGAGAGTGATGCATGCTAATCTATAGCTATGGCAAGTACACCAGTCGATCAAGTAATAAAATAAATGAGTAGAGTATCATCCCTAGAGGATTGAAAAATAAGTACTGAAAAGCTCTTTTCTATACTTTATTTAGAAGATCGATTTATAAGAATAATAAATTAAATAATTAAAAAATAAATAATTAAAAATTTTAAGAAAATAGAGAGATTGTAATTATTAGGATTTTAAACTTAAGAGCAATGGATTACTAAGGTAATCGATTCACCAACTCAGTCAATATAATATTCAGGTTATTAGATTAATTTTATTTCATGTGATGGTGGAGTCTCCTAGTTTATTCACTATCCTTTGGTCCAGGCATAGCAAAACTATCAATATTTATTAATTACCCTTTGGTCTAGATGTAATTTAAATAAATATTAATGCATTAAGTTTTATGAAATCCTCTAATTGAAATACGCTGCATCCAAAGAGCACTAAAATTTTCACATGCGTATGAATTCTAATTTGATTCATAATACAAGGTATATAATCAAGAAGCAATAACATAGATATACTTGATCCGCAACATCTATATTCATCAGATCAATTAGAAGATGGCCAATAATCTAAAAGCATTAAGATCAGATTTATATACTCCTCATGAATAAAATTTAAAATTAAAAATAAATCATACTGAATATTGCATCAAAAGAGTGACTACACCTTAGTCTTAGTAAAAAAAAATTTAGTTCATGATAACAAGTTCAAAAACAACAAATAAAATAAAAAGCATGAAGAAATTAGACTGCTTAATTACTGAAATTGGTTGTCCATTGCTCTTGGTGTGGAAAATTTGATGAAGAAGAAGAGAAGTTCCTTAATCGATGTTCTGATTGTTAGAAGAAGAAAAGAAAAAATTAAAAGCCCTTTCTTTTCTCTCTCTTAAAAATTTTTATTCAAAACTCTCTCAGCCTCTCTCTACCTTTTTTTTTAAATTCATTTCCAGGCTCATTTGAAGTCTGTTTTGCTTAAAATTTATTTCATCTGAACCAAAAAGATAAGATCTTCATATTGGTGGCCTTCTTTCCTGCATAAGATTAACAAAAATATTAATTTCTAAAAAAATAAATTAATTTATTTTATAATTTAATATTTTTATTAGTATATTTTACCACTTATCACACCCTCCAACTTAGTCATTGCTAGTCCCTTAGCAATGTTTTATTTAATACCATGTTTCAATAAGATTATCTATCAAAAAGATAAAATCTAGGACTAAAGGTTAAAAAGTTTAGAAAATACTGCTAACTAAGCATTGAGCTTTAGAAGCAAATTTTGCAATCAATATAATTAAAAACTTTCTTAGAGTACATCAAAGATTTACAGCACTTGTGTTCGTGATGACTAACTTTAGTATTTTAGTGTTAAATTAAAGGACAAAAGTATCCTCTCTTATCACCTATTTTGATCAATTTTCTTTACATTCTCAATTTTATACTCATGAATTAAGGTAACTTTCACACTGTCTTTTTTTTTTTAAAATTTATGTGCTGAGCATCCGGGGCTTTCCTCCACCGTTTTATGTAAATTTTCATACTTGACCTAGGTGTAGAGACCCAGTTACTAGGCTTTGGGTAATCCATATATACTCTATCTTCTGCACTTTATTTTTAGGCAAATAGCTCTTTCCTTAAATTTAAGTTTCTTTGATTAGAATGTATATTAATTACCAATTTTTAGTAATAATTGAATCCTCAGTTGGCCTTATAATCAATACCTACTTTGCCCTGTTAGTGTGCATGTGTAATTAGAAGTGCTAATAGTCTTTTGATGATCTAAGTAGGCTATTAAAAGTCGACCAACTAATCCACTTCTTTAACTAATTATATTCATTAGCAGAGACTTCTATCTTTTATCACTTATCCAGTCTATCTTACTCAAAATTTTCTTCTTGACACATTATTATTTTTTTCTAATTTTCTATTTATTTTTTTATCCCCTAACTTATTCTACATTGTCTTAATGGAGAAAGAAAAATAAAGAATGCAATAAAGGATAGGAAGGAATACACCTGATTTGGTTCAGTCTGGTTCTTTGAAGCTTTGAAATTTTGCTTGAGCTTTCATTAATTTTGTTCTGCAAAATTTGAAAATACATACCAAAGCAGTAAAAGAGCAATAACAAATTGCTGAAATATAAGAGAAAAGAAAAATTATCAAAACTAAAAAGAAAAGAAATAACCTATCTAGTAGTTCTGATTTATAGTCTTCAGCTTGACTTTCTTTGAGTTCTAAGTTGAATCAATTCGGTGCCACTTCAATTGGAATACTTTCATATTTGATCGAGCCCTCTTTCAATTGGACATTGCTAGCTTTCATACTTTCAAACCTATTTTCTACAGAATTCTCATATAATAAATTATCAATAATATCAATTAAAAAATAAGTTTGATTATCATCAGGATGTTTCGTATCTTTAAAAATATTAAAAGTAACTAGTTCGTCTTGGACTCTAAGAATTAATTTTTCTTATTAAACATCTATTAAAGCTCCTTCAGTGGATAAAAAGGATCTTCCTAAAATAAGAGGTACATCATAATCTTCTTCCATATCAAGAACAATAAAATCAATAGAAAAAATAAACTTATTTATTTTTACCAAGACATCCTCCACTATACCTCTTGGATATTTGATGGATCTATCGGCTAATTGAAGAGTAATAGTGGTAGGCTTCGGTTCTCCTATACCAAGCTTTCTGAAAATAGAAAAAGATATGAGATTAATACTTACTCCTAGATCACATAAAATTTTATCAAAACTACAATCACCAATAATGCAAGGGATGGTAAAACTTCCTGCATCTTTTAGCTTCTGTGGTAATTTATTTTGAAGTATTGCTGAGTATTCTTCATTTAAATTTATTCTCTCATGCTTCTTCAGCTTTTTTTTATTTGTTAGGATTTCTTTGAGAAACTTGGCATACTTGGGCATTTGAGTGATAGCATCTACAAAAGAAATATTAATATATAAATTCTTTAAAATTTTAAAAAAGTTAAAAAAAATTTATCTGGATGTTGTATTTATCTCTCTAGGAATGGTAGTGGCGAAACATAGGGCTTCACATTTGATTAGCAAGCTGTATACCTGGAGACCATCCATCTGCGGGTTATTTTGGTGACTGATAAATTTTAGTTGATGGTTTCTTATTTGTAGTTAGCTCTTCAGTCTCTTTCTTCTGATGTGGTTCCTCCAACTTTGTACCACTTCGTAGGATGATAGCATTGACTTGCTCCCTTGGATTGGTCTCTGTGTTGCTGGGCAAGGATCCCTGAGGTCTCTCAGAGATTATCTTAGCCATTTGACCAATTAACATCTCCAAGTTTCGAATTGCTGCTGCTTGGTCCTACCTAAGTTTAGCTTCTAAATTTTTTATAGTTGCTTCTTGGTTTTGCATAAATTTGACCATTAGCTCCTCCATGTTGGACTTCTTTTCAGGTACTTGGAATCCCAGGGGTGGCTGTTGTGCTGCATTTTGATTGCTCCATGAGAAATTTGGGTGCTGCCTCCACCCTTGATTGTATGTGTTGGAGTAGGGATTATTTTATTACGGCCTAAAAAAATTACCAACATAATTAGCTGTATCAGTTGCTTTAGCAAAAGGATTACCTATCTGGCAATTGCTCATATCGTGTCCTCCTCCACACAGGTCATAGGTGATGCTCTGAACATGCATAGCTGTTTTCTTTAAGTTGTTGACTTTGGCTCTAAGGGCTGCAATTTCAGCTAGTAAGGTTGGCACGCAATCTACTCCCTGCACAGCTGCTAGTCTTTTTGGCATCATGCGTTCTGTCTGCCACTGATAGCTATTTGATGCCATCTCATCGATTAGATCGAAGGCTTCTTCCTCCATTTTTTGGTTAATGGTTCCTCCTGCTACTGCATCAATCATAGAATGATTAGTAGGAGATAAACCATTATAGAAAGTTTCTACCTAAAGCCATATGGATAGTTGATGATGTGGACATCTCCTTAGCAGTTTCTTGAAATGCTCCCAAGCCTTATATAGTGTCTCCATGTCCATCTACATAAAAGAAGTGATATCATCACACATCTTGGTAGTCTTGGAAGGTGGAAAGTACTTGGATAAGAATTTTTGGGCTAGGACATCCCAAGTTGTGATAGAACATGTAGGAAGAGAATGAAGCCAACTTTTAGCTTTGTTTCGTAAAGAGAAAGAAAATAACCTTAATTTAATAGCATCATCTGACACTCCATTAATTTTAAAAGTATCACAAAGTTCAAGAAAGTTAGAAATATGGGCATTCGGATCATCATTCACGTGTCCACTGAATTGGATAGTTGATTGAATCATCTGAATCATCGTCGATTTTATTTCAAAGTTGTTTGCTTGCATAGGCAGTCTCCTGATGCTCGAAGCTGCATCAACTATAGATGGTGTGATATAATCATTTAATGGATGATGTACTGATCGAATAGCTTCATGCTGTCCCTCAATCGCCATATTCAATCCTAGATTGATGTCGTTAGGATCTTCAACTGCCATATTTTTTTCTTATTATAGTCTTCTGATGGTCCTTTTTATTTCTGAATCTATAGGTAGTAAGTTACTATGTCCAGTACGTGTCATGCACTGAACAAATTTTAAAAATAAAGTAAGAACAAAAATTAAAAATAAAATTTTAAAGTAAAGCTAGGATCAAAATTTTAATATTGTTTTAGACACAATCTCCAACAACGGCGCCAAAAACTTGATGCGTGCTAATCTATAGCTATGGCAAGTGTACCAGTCGATCAAATAATAAAGTAAATGAGTAGAGTATCATCCCTAGAGGATTGGAAAATAAGTACTAAAAAGCTCTTTCCTATGCTTTATTTAGAAGATCGATTTATGAGAATAACAAATTAAAGAATAAAAAAATAAATAATTAAAAATTTTAAGAAAATAGAGAGATTGTAATGATTAGGATTTTAAGCTTAAGAGCAATGGGTTATTAAGGCAATCGATTCACCAACTCAGTGAATATAATATTTAGATTATTAGATTAATTTTATTTTATGTGACGATGGAGTCTTCTAGTTTATTCACTATCCTTTAATCCAAGCGTAGCAAAACTATCAATATTTATTAATTATTCTTTGGTCCAGGTGTAATTTAAAAAATATTAATGCATTAAGTTTTGTGAAATGCTCTAATTAAAATACTCTGCGTCCAAAGCGCACTAAAATTTTCGCATGCATATGAATTCTAATTTGATTCATAATACAAGGTATATAATCAAGAAGCAATAATATAGATGTACTTAGTCCGTAATATCTATGTTCATCAAATCAATTAAAAGATGGTCAGTAATCTAAAAGCATTAAGATCAGATTTATATACTCCTTATGAATAAAATTTAAAATTAAAAATAAATCATACTGAATATTGCATCAAAAGAGTGGCTACACCTTAGCCTTAGTAAAAAAAAAATTAATTCATGATAATAAGTTTAAAAATAGTAAATAAAATAAAAAGCATAAAAAAATTAAACTATTTAATTACTGAAATTGGTTGTCTATTGCTCTTGGTGTGGAAAACTTGATGAAGAAAAAGAGAAGCTCCTTAATCGATGTTCTAATTGTCGAAAGAAGAAAAAAAAAATTAAAAAAAATTAAAAGCCCTTCCTTTTCTCTCTCTCAAAAATCTCTATTCAAAACTCTCCCTGCCTCTCTCTTCTCTCTTTGTCTCTCTCTGGCTCTCTCTTTTTTTTTTAATTTATTTTTGGGCTCATTTGAAGTCCATTTTGCTTGAAATTTATTTCATCTGAATTAAAAAAATAAGATCTTCATATTGGTGGCCTTCTTTCCTATATAAAATTAATAAAAATATCAATTTCTAAAAAATAGATTAATTTATTTTATAATTTAATACTTTTATTGGTATATTTTATCACTTATCAGAGAGAAATATGTAATTCACATAATAAAGAGCATAACCACCATAGTCCAGTAGCAGTTTGGGCAAGACATTGATACTTCGCTTCAGTAAATGATTGAGCAACTAGTGTTTGCTTTTCAACACTCCAAGAAATAGGATTAGGTCCTAAAAAAATACAAAAACCACTTATGGATCGTCTATCAATGGGGCTATCACCCCAATCTACATTTGAGTATGCAACCAAATTTAATGGGCTTGGTCATAGCTGAAGTCCAAAAGTGATGGCGCCTTTGAAAAACCAAAGTATGCATTTGACTGCTACCACATGGGCCTCCATTGAATTTTGCAAAAATTGACAAACCTGATTAATTAAGAAAGTTATATCTGGCTGTGTCAAGATCACATATTGGAGGGCTCCAACAATACTCCAATAAAATGAAGGATCATCAAGAGGGCTATCCATATGATCTAGATTATTGGTAGAGTAAGGAATTGAACATAGTTTGCATCCAAGCATGTTGGGGTGTTGTAACAAGTCTAGAATGTATTTGGATTGATGTAAGAAAATTTTTTTATTCATTCCATCCACTTGGATGTCAAGAAAGTATGATAGTAAGTCCATATCCTTTATCTTAAATAAATCAGCAAGTTCCATAATAAGCTTGCAAAAAATAATGTTATTATTGCTAGTAAGAATAATATCATCAACACAAAGAAGAACATATGTTGTCCAGAAAGAATAGCAACCCAAGAGGGAGGATAAATTGGGTTCTTAAAAAAAAAATTGCTAATTTAAAATCTGAACAATTATATGCTTTAAATTAAGCTATTTTAAGGACTCATTTGATTCATGGAAAGAATTTTCTTCCTCAGAAGTAATTTTTCAGGAAGTTACTTCCTAAGAATATGATTTTGGCATATTTCTTTGACCATAGAATTGGCCAATTCAAAAGTAACTTATATTTGATTAAACATCCACTTTTCTAGAAAAACTATGTAAAATATCTATTATATCCTAAATAGATATGGGGCTATACTTTTTTGCTCCCAAATTTTATATAAATAAAAGATAATATTTATATTAATATAAATATAATATTAATATATTATAAATATTATATTTTTATATTAATATAAATAGTACATTATATTAATATAAATATTAAGATATTATTAATATAATATTATAATAATATTTATAAGAATAATATTTAATGATATTTTCAAGAATATGTATGCTCCACAATCATTTATTTGCAAAAGAGTATTTTTAGAAAGAAAAATGATCATTAATTTTTATTTCATGAGAAGTCCCAAACCCAGCTCCCCCATAGGTTTTCACTGCCCATAAAATGTGAAAAGTATCTTTTCATGAAAAAAAACTTTTTTCATTCTCTCTTCTCTTAAAACTCCAACCAAACAAGAGGGCTCCTCTTCACTTTCTAGAAATTACCATTTTCTCTCTTCACTTCATGTGAACCAAATGAGTCCTAAGTGATTATGAGGTGTTTACAATATACAGCAGTAGAATCTAAAGGAATGATGCAATGCAAGAATTAAAAATAAGTATAGCAAGCAAAGCAAGAATATAAAGCAATGGGAGCAAGCATAATACAACTTTATAGTGGTTCGATGCACCCCACACCTATGTCCACTTCTCAAGCTTTTCTTAGAAACTCTACTATAATGAGCCTGATTATAGCGTGATTGTTTTACCTAGGATCATAATCAAATTTAGTTGGTTTTTCGGGATCATCAACCAAAATTTTTACACCGATTATTTTTTGATCACAATCAATCTAGTTGGTTTTTTAGACTCATCAACCAAACTCTTTATAAGTCCAATTCCAAGCTTGAATGGGCTTAATGTTAGATATGTGTGCCCTAGAAGCCAGAATTGGCTGACACTTGTAATACACTTTTAGGAGTAAAATTATAATTTTAATTATAAATAATAAAATAGGTTATTTTCTATCATAAATGTATATTTAGTGTCTGTGACACATCTTTTGAGTTAATGGTAATGATAATTCTTATTTTCAAGAGTTGAAAATTTAAGATAAGAATTTTCATTATTAACTCATAAAATACTCCTGACCGTAGGATCATCATGAGGATGGTGATTGATCCAAACGGTTGGTGTACAATCACTTTTTTTTAGTAGATGAGTCTTGAGTCTACGGTATAGAGACACTGAAGTGAGAGTATAAATACTCGTTAGAGAATGAGGGCACTGAGCGTGACCACCTCGAGCAGTCATAAGGAAGTCTACCTTCTCATCGATGACTGACTCGAAGCTACAGTGGTGTGTCTGGTTCTTTGACCTGAGGTGCAACGATAGTTCACCTTAAGGATGTTATAGTTTGACTACACCATGACTCAATCTTCTAGCCATTCAGAATCCTGAGGTGTATGTTGGCTATAGCATTTTCATTGTAGGAATTGGATTACACCAAGAGAAAATCTATCTACCTCGATAGATGAGGAGCAGCCCTACGATGATCATGAGAATCAAGTCCATAAGCCCATGGCCATGGCAGAGTGAAATAATAGAAAGAGTTTCTATTAAGGTTTTCACATCGAACTTGAATCGAATGATTAAATCATATATAGGAATTAGGGTTTGACGAGTTTACCTTAACGCTAATCTAATCGAGGCTCAAGATAGAAGAACTTAATCACACAAGTAGCTGCACCAAGAGGTTCATTTTTAATTTTGATGGATTGCCACCATATACTGCTAGGTGTCATTGGTGGAATTTGGGAGTAATTAGAATGATTTAGATAATCGATCATTCTGATTGTCTGAATTAGAAGAGTTCCAATCTATCAAAAGGAGTTTCAATGATGTCGTTGATGGAGATCGCGACATATCCTATTATCATACAGAACTGAACCTAATTGGATCATACAATTAAGGGTTTGGATCTGGATATCATCAATTGGACTAATCCAGTTCAATTGATTTGAATTAGATTCAATTAGGTTCAAGAAAATCGTGCTAGCACACGATTGAGCCTAACGTTCTCCTTTTATTATCATTAAAAGTTATCTCGACTGAGCCAAATAAATTTATACTCACTCAAGTACCTTTACTTGATCTGACTGAAGCTTGTCCAGATTAGAAAAGGGTTGTCTTAATTTATGAGATAAGTTTAAGACAACACCTACCATTTTTCGTCATCTGCTAATTCTTGTCCTTTGAATTTGGTCAAACATTGACCTTTGATACTTAGACATCTGCCCATGTATCATGCACCTATTGAAGAGTAGATAGGGGCTTGTCCCCTTGCTATATATTGGAAAGGAGGGGGTGCACACCTAGGGAGGCATGCGCCCATGGATAGGGATGCTTGGAGTCCCATACGGATGAGACTCTAGATTGCTTCTTGGTTTCTACTTAGGTGGCCCATAACTATAGACTTTGACCAGTCTTAGGCACCATCTAAGGATGAATTAAAGGGGCTCTCATCTGATTGGATTAGGTGATATCATCCTATCAATCATATTTAGATCTGATTGCACGAAGCAATATGATTGGCCAGGATGATGTGGCACTGCATGGCATAGCAAGGTCTATATAAACCCTATCTGCGCCCAACTTTAAAAAGAGTTCTCTCTTAGCCATGCCCCAAGATTTCCCCTCTCTCTCTTCCATGCCATCTTCTAGTCCTCTCTCTCCTCTCCATGCCTAAGGTAAGTTGGGCTCCAGTTTGGTGCGATCCAGGCAAGAAAAAGCTGACGAAAAAGGAAGAAGGCATCACTACTATAGAGATGATAGTAGATCTTCAAAAAGAAGTTTTGAAGATCCTTCAAATTAGATCCAGATCTAATTTTTCAAGAGATGATAAAGAAGGAGAAGATCTTCAGATCCAGCCTAAGTGGATACCGGTAGAGGCCAGGCGTTTGCATGGCTAGATCCAGAATCGCAGACAATCAACAAGATCATCAAAGGATAATCTGATTACCCAGCATCAAAGTATAAATTAAATCAAATTTAATTTATTTTTATTTTTATTTATTAGATTAATAAAATTAGATCTGAAATATCTTAGATCTGATCTAGATATATGAGAAAAAATTTTTGAAATATTTCTCTTGATTCGATCAAATCTGAATGAACCTGACCTAGGAAATTAGGATTTCTCCTTCAACTGATATCAGAGCCAAGTTATCTAAATTATTTAGATCTAATTTTAATTTATTTTAATATAATAATTAGATAATTTTAGATATCATATGAGATGTGATTAGATCTAAAATTAAAAAAATTAAAATTAAATAATATAGATCTAAGTTCTATAATATGCATCACTAGTTGTAAAATAGAATAGTTCTATACATAGTCTTGCATGATCATAATTTATTTTAATTAAATTATAATTTTAGATCTATTTATTTTCTATTTTTTAATGATTATAAATATTATAATAAGATCTAAAAAATAAAAAATAAAATTATTAAATTTTTAGATCATATGAGATATGATACATGCATGATTAGACTAGTTGTACAATAGTTCTACATAATTATCTAGATTAGAATTTATTTTGATGTGATCAATTTAAATCTAATTTTTTAGATAATTATGAGATAATTTAGATCTAAAAAAATATGTATGATATGATACATGAGATGCATGCAAAACATGTATTAAGTTAGATCAATTTTATATATGAGATATATGATGTAGATCTAACTAGTTTTGTATATTTATATTTCTGATTAAGGCGTTCCCCTTGACCGTCCGATCATAAGAATAAAGTAGGGTTTAAATATCCTCTCCTTTCATTCGATGGGGTGTTCTTATGATGTGTAGGGGTACTGTGCGTTCGTCCTTAATCAGAAATCAAAAACTTACTTTCTGCAAAACCCTAGATCCTAAAATCTTAGGATTTTATTTACATGTTTTGTTTGTGAATCCTAAACTTAATTGAGAATTAAGATTATAAAATATATGTTAGATCTAAAATTGAGAATTTTAGATCTAAAGACATATTCATAAAATTAGGTTCGGGCTTGAGTAGCTCAATTAGGTCTAAGTGGTTGATCAAATCGAATCAAGAATTGATTAGATGGGATCAATAGTGCAGAAATTGACCAGTCTAATAGGATTAAGTCTGGATCAAGATCGAGTCACATGAGTGATCGATCAAGCTAAGACCTAATTAGGCTCAGTGGTTAGAGTCTGGACTGTAGGCTAATCCGATTGATTCTGGCTCAATAATTTAGTGTCTAAGGTAAGTTTGGTAAATACGACCGACTGAATTTTAATTGGGAGCTACTCGACTCAAATGCATTCTTATCGAGTTAATGACATCCCTTCCACCAGTCTCACTTATCTGGCCATATTTGTTGGCTCAGTCCTGATCTGAGGTGGTCAATAATTAGAGCTAACCCATGCCACTAAGTTAGTCATAATGGTTATGACTATGTCAAGTCTAGTTTAATGAGACCTAAATCAAATCTCCCTAAAAAAAGATTAAGTCTAAGGTCTTCCACCATTGTAGATGTGCGGGCCATTTTCGAGGTTGATTATTCTCGGCTGGTTACAGTAGTTCAGTTGCACCGAAAAGATGCAACCATATCTATTAGGCATTCGATGCTACAAGCTAGAGGATGGATTGGGCTCAATATTCTGGATATGGTGAGAGACTGAATTAGAAATCCAATCTATGCAAATGGTGGGTCTGACTTAACTAAGGAGTGGATCAATATTTTGGGTATGGTGAGATTCATGAATTAGAGATCAAGTTTGGGTGCACCATGATTAGAAAATCATTGAATAAGAGTTGTTCACTCAATGGCTAACCCATCATCAATAACTGTTTAGTGAGGTGATGAGTCAGTTGGTGGGACCGTACCATCCACTAAAAATCATTAATCATGAAGATTTTTGCATCTCTACAAAGAGAGTGTAGAAATTCAAAAAAATAGTGGGAGCTAATTTATTTAAAAATTAAAATCTTAAATAAATTAGTTAAGTCTTAATTACAATATCTAACTAGAAACTTTGACTCTCTACAGAAAAATGTCTGCATCCAACCCATTAGCACGAATCCTGGACACCCATAGACTAACCAGACCAAATTACAAGGATTGGCTTTAGAACTTTAAAATTATTTTGGAATTCAAAAAGTTAACTCATGTATTGGATCAGGATCCTTCCACCTTACCAGCTCGTCCATCCGCTGAACAGAGAGTGTCTCTGGATAAGTGGACGGACGAAGATAACAAGATCAGATATTACATGTTGGGCTCAATGTTTGATGAACTTCAGCACCAATATGAAGATATCAGGACTGCTCACCAAATATTGGCTCGCTTATAAGAGATGTTTGGTGAACAGAGTCACGCAGCCAAGTATCAAATCACTAAATGACTATTCAAGGCTAAAATGCATGATGGACAGTCAGTCCAAGGTCATTGTCTGATGATGATCAAGGATTTGGAAGAGCTTGAGAAGCTCGAAGTGAAGTTAGACTTGGATCTATAGAATGACATAATTCTGCAATCTTTGACTAATGCGTATGGACAGTTCATCATGAACTACCATATACATAAACTTCAAAATTTCTTAGCTGAACTTATGAACATGCTGGTTACCGCTGAGCTTTCTATAAAAGATTCTAAAGGCTCAGTGCTTGCTATGGAATGGACTTCTTCCAAGAGAAAATCTTTTGAAAAGAAGAAGAAGTCTGTGAAAAAGCAAAAGGTGGAAGAAGAAAAGAAGAAAAAGATAGAGCTGAAGAAGAAGATCGTTGACAAATATTTTTATTGTAACAATGATGGCCACTGAAAATAGAACTGCCCTACATACCTGGCCACCTTGAAGAATAAAGAGGCAGATCCTTCTGGAGGTATGCTCGTTATTGAGTCTAACCTTATGGTTTCTTCTGCATCTAGTTGGATGCTTGACTCTGGTTCTAGTGCTTATTTGTGCACTTTCATATAGGATCTTGAGGATAGCAGGAGGTTGAGGGATGGTGAGATGATCCTGTGCATCAAAAATGGAGCAAGAATTGCTGCCATGGTGGTAGAAACATATCCTCTTCGACTATCATCTGGTTTAGACTTAGTTTTAAAAGACTGTTATTAAGTGCCTACAGCAAGCAGGAATTTGATTTCTATTTCATGCCTAGCATTAGAAGGCTATGTAATTAGTTTTCTTAAGGATCATTGTAATATTCTTTATGAAAGAAATAAAATTGTAAGTGGTTTCCTTATTAACGATCTTTATCAGTTACATATTGATGTATCTATTTTTAATATCGAGCAAAATGTGAATACCATGAAATGATCTAGGGATAGTCCAAATGATAGGTATCTATGGCACCTAAGACTAGGTCATATAGCAGAAGATAGGGTTAACAAATTGAAGAAAACTAGGCTATTGAGTTCATTAACTTTCGAGTCATACCCAATTGTGAATCTTGTCTTCATGGCAAAATGACTAAGCTCTCTTTTGTAGGACATGAGGAAAGGGCCATGGATCTTCTTATCTTAGTACATACTGATGTGTGCGGCCCATTAGATGTGCCGACTAAAGGCAACTTTGTCTACTTCATAACCTTTATCGACGATTTATCTATGTATGAATATGTGTATCTTATGAGACACAAGTCTGAAGCTTTTGAAAAGTTCAAGAAATTCAGACATGAAGTAGAAAAGCAAATTGGAAAATCCATCAAGGTTCTTCGATCAGATCGAGAAGGTGAATACCTTAGTCGAAAATTTTTGGACTATCTCAAGAAAAATAGAATAGTCTCTCAATGGACTCCATCTGAAATACCTCAACTCAATGGGGTTTCAGAATAGAGAAATCGGACTCTATTAGATATGGTCCGATCCATGATGAGCTTCATAGATCTTCCTATTTTTTTTTTAGGGATATTATTTGTTAACTGTAATATACTTACTAAATAGGGTTTCTTCTAAAATCGTTCCTACCATATCGTATGAGATATGGCATGGTAAGAAATCAAGTCTGAGTCATCTTAGAATTTGGGGTTGTCCAGCTCATGTCAAAAGACAATAAGCAAATAAGTTAGACTTTAGGTCCTTCAAAGCTTGATTTATAGGATATCCTAAAGAGTCATTAGGATATTATTTCTACATTTTAGAACATCACAATATAATTGTGAGTCGACATGCCATCTTTCTTAAAAAATAGTTTATTCAAGATAGCAGCATTGAAAAGCAGATCAAGCTTGATGAGAAAGTCTCATAAGAGCAATGAGCTAAGGACCAAATAGAACCAAATCAGGTTAAGCCAATCCAATCACTACCTCCTCCACCTCATAGATCGAAAAGAGTTTTCCATCCCTCTAAGAGGTACTTAGGTACTATTTCAGAGAAAGTAGAGGAAATATTCCTCGTAGGTAATGGGGTTCATCGTGATGATCCTAAAACCTATAACAAGGCAATATCGGATATCAACTTTGAGAAATGGTTAGAGGCAATGAAATCAGAAATTGACTCGATGCACTCAAACCAAGTTTAAACCTTGGTAGATCCACCAGAAGGTATAGTATCTATTAGATGTAAATGGATCTACAAGAGAAAGATTGGTGCAGATGGGAATGTGGAGATATTCAATGCTAGATTAGTGGCAAAAGATTATAGTCAATGTGAAGGCATTGACTATCAGGATATCTTTTCGCCAATAGCTATGCTAAAATCCATTCGCACATTGCTTGCTGTTGCAGCCTATTTCGATTATGAAATATGATAAATAGATGTAAAAATGGTATTCTTAAATGGATATCTTTAGAAAGATATCTATATGGAACAGCCGCTAGGTTTCACATCCTATAATGATGATCACAAGGTATGCAAGCTGCAAAGATTAATATATGGACTTAAGCAAGTATCTCAGAGCTGAAACACTCACTTTAATGATGTGATCAAATTATTTGATTTCATCAAAAATGAGGAGAAGCCATGTGTCTTTAAAAAGGTCGGTGGGAGCACTGTTATCTTCCTCGTATTGTATGTGGATGACATCCTTCTTATTGGAAATGATATTTTCATATTGACCATAATTAAAATATAGTTATCTAAAGAATTCTCCATGAAAGATCTAGGAGAAGCATCCTTTATTCTAGAAATTAAGATCTATAGAGATAGACCGAATAGGATGCTAGAACTTTCATAGAAAATATACGTAGAGGAAGTGCTAAAGAGGTTTAGCATGAAAAACTCTAAGAGGGGTTTGGTACCCTTCAGACATGGTATTCATCTTTCCAAGAAGATGTGCCCGAGCACACTTGAGGAAATAGAACGCATGAGCAAGATCCCTTATGCTTCAGCAATAGGAAGCCTCATGTATGCCATGTTATGTACATGACCTGATATAGCCCATACTGTGAGTGTCACGAGCAGATATCAGTCGAATCCAGGTGAAGAACATTGGACTTTTATGAAATATATCCTTAAGTACTTGAGAAGAACTAAGGATATGTTGTTGGTCTTTGATAATGGAGAACTTCAAGTCCAGGGGTATACAGACTCAGATTTTATGTTCGACGTAGATGATCGAAAGTCGACATCTGAGAGTCTATTTGTGTGCAATGGTGGAGCTGTCAGTTGGAAGAGTTCCAAGCAGATAATGATAGTAGATTTCATCATGGAAGCAGAATACGTTGCTGCGACAGAAGCTGCAAAGAAGGCATTTTGGTATAAGAAGTTTACCGCAGAGATCGGAGTGATGCCATCAGATGCCATTCCTCTGTACTGCGACAATAATGGTGTCATAGCCCTTGCTAAGGAGCCAAGACCTCACCAAAAATTCAAGCACATCGAGCGGCGATACCACCTCATCCATGATTAGCTCGAGAAGGGTTACGTCGAGGTCAAGAGAGTCGACTCTACAGATAATGCAGTAGATTCACTTATAAAGTCATTGGGCCAGTAGAAGATCGAAGCCCACCTTGAAAAGATGAGACTTAGATTTATAGCCAATTGGCTTTAGATCAAGTGGAAGTTTGTTAGATATGTGTGCCCTAGAAGCCAAAATTGGCTGACACTTGTAATACACTTCTAGGAGCAAAATTATAATTTTGACTATAAATAATAAAATGAGTTATTTTCTATCATAAATGTGTATTTAGTGTTTGTGTACATCCCTTGAGTTAATGGTAATGATAATTCTTATTTTTAAGAGTTGAAAATTTAAGACAAGAATTTTCATTATTAACTCATAAAATTCTCCTAACCATAGGATCATCATAAGGATGGTGATTGATCCAGAAGGTTGGTGTACAATCGCTTCTTTATAGTAGATGAGTCTTGAGTCTATGGTGTAGAGACACTGGAGCAAGAGTATAGATACTTGTTAGATAATGAGGGCACTGAGCATGACCATCTCGAGCAATCATAAGAAAGTCTACCTTCTCGTTGATGACTGACTCAAAGCTGTAGTGGTGTATCTAGTTCTTTGATCTGAGGTGCATCGGCAGTTCATCTTGAGGATGTTATAGTTTGACTACACCATGACTCGGTCTCCTAGCCATTTGGAACCTTGAGGTGTATGTTGGCTATAGCATGTTCATTATAGGAATTGAATTGCACCAAGAGAAAATCTATCTACCTCGATAGATGAGGAGTAGCCCTATGATGATCATGAGAATCAAGTCCATAAGCCCATGGCCATGGCAGAGTGAAATAATAGAAAGAGTTTCTATTAAGATTTTCACATCGGACTTGAATTGAATGATTAAATCATATGATAGAAATTAGGGTTTGACGAGTTTACCTTAACCCTAATCTGATCAGGACCCAAGATAGAAGAACTTAATCACACAAGTAGCTGCATCGAGAGGTTCATTTTTAATTTTTATGGGTTGCCACCATATACTGCTAGGTGTCATTGGTGGATTTTGGGAGCAATTAGAATGATTTAGATGATCGATCATTCTGATTGTCTGAATCAGAAGAGTTCTGATCCATCGAAAGAAGTTTCGATGATGTCATTGATGGAGATCATGACATATCCCATAAACATACATAACTGAATCTAATTGGGTCATACAAATAAGCATTTGAATCTGGATATCATCAATTAGACTAACCCAGTTCAATTGATTTGAATTAGATTCAAGGAAATCGTGCTAGCACACGATTGTGCCTAACGTTCTTCTTTTATTATCATTAAAAGTTGTCTCAACTGAGCCAAATGAGTTTGTGCTCACTCAGGTATCTTTACTTGATTTGACTAGAGCTTGTCTAGATCAAAAAAAGGGTTGTCTTAATTTATGAGAAAAGTTTGAGACAACACCTACCATTTTTTTTCATCTGCTAATTCTTATCCTTTGATTTTGGTCAAACATTGACCTTTGATACTTAGACATCTTCCCATGTGTCATGCACCTATTGGAGAGCAGATAGGGGCTTGTCCCCTTGCTAGATATTGAAAAGAAGGGGGTGCATGCCTAGGGAGACATGCGCCCATGGATAGGGACGCTTGGAGTCCCATACGGATGGGACTCCAGGTTGCTTCTTGGTTTCTACTTAGGTGGCCCATAACTATAGACTTTGACCAATCTTAGGTGCCATCTAAGGATGAATTAGAGAGGCTCTCATCTGATTAGATTAGGTGATGTCATCCCATCAATCAGATTTAGATCTGATTGCATGAAGCAATGTGATTGGTCGGGATGATGTGGCACTACATGGTGCAGCAGGGTCTATATAAATCCTGTCTATGCCCAACTTTAAAAAGAGTTCTCTCTTAGCCACACCCCAAGCCTACCCCTCTCCCTCTTCTATACCATCTTTTGGTCTTCTCTCTCCTCTCCACGTCTAAGGCAAGTTGGGCTCCAGTTTGATGCGATCCAGGCAAGAAAAAGCTAACGAGAAAGGAAGAAGGCATCACTGCTGCAAAGACGACAGCAGATCTTCAAAAAGGAGTTTTGAAGATCCTCCAAATTAGACTCAGATCTAATTTTTGGAGAAGTGATAAAGAAGAAAAAGATCTTCAGATCTAATCCGAGTGGATATCGATAGAGGCCAGGCGCTTGTGTGGCTAGATCCAGAATCTCAAGCAATCAGCAGGATCATCAAAGGATAATCTGATTATCTAGCATCAAGATATAAATTAAATTAGATTTAATTTATTTTTATTTTTATTTATTAAATTAATAAAATTAAATTTAAAATATCTCAGATCTGATCTGAATACATGAGAGAAATTTTTTAAAATATCTCTCTTGATCCAATCAAATCTGAACGAATCTGATCTAGAAAATTAGGATTTCTCCTTCACTTAATCCAAATTTCTTTCACCTCAAATAAACTTATAAAGAAAACCCAAGAATACAAGATACAAAAATTTTAGTACAAAAAAAATAGAAAATAAAATTTTTGTTAGAAAATATGTCCTAAAATCAATCATCTAAGTTGTAGATGATTAAAATTAGTATATGAATTATCAAAAAATAATTGTTACTTAACTTATTCATCAAAAAAGTTCTATCTTTCTTAAATGAACTCCTAAATTATGATAAAATTCTTAGAACCATACTAAATCAATAAAGAAGGATTTATCGAATGGTTCTTAAATTATTCATGATTAAATGATAAGTTATTAACTAGGATAATAACTTATCGAGTATAGATCACTGTATGTTATATATGTTGGTTGTCCTCATAACCAAGTGGTGTAGAAATACTGGTATGGCATGCAAGTGAGATGTAGGAGTATATCTATACTAAATATGATCAATATAATACTCTACTATCAAGAGTAGCTAGTAAAGACTAATGGGTATAAGCATCCCTTTGATTTGAGATCATCATGGTAACTTGCAAGCAACTCACTGTACTTTAATATTGGACTACATGTATTTCTAATATAAGATTGAAAGTTTTCTGGGTTATAGTCAAGTACTTATAGAGTCGGTATATGAGTCAAGATGGAATTGACCACTTCTATTAACTTCAGGAGCGACTGTCTCATTGTGTTTTAATTTAGCAAAATCTAGGCCTGAATAATCCTCGTGAGGAGTCACAAGATTTGCAAAATTTTAAAATACAATATAGATGATTTGTATGAGTGTTGACAGCTAACTCAAAGTCGTCCTAAGCATTATTGGTCAAAGGGATGAATTATATGGTAACCATAGGTCAGGATTTTAAAAATATTGCTTTGCATGCATTCAACCTATCTGAACATTGGGTACCATTACTCGATGGTTATTTTAATTAGTACAGAAATTGGTTCTTATACTATCGACTTAGGTTCGAACATATGGGATCACACACATAAAATATTACTATCTGATTAGATAGTTGATCGATGATTGAGAATTGTTCAGTGATCGAATCATCAATACGATTGATGATCGATCAAGTGCAAGTATTATAGAAGGATCGATTAGCAATTGAATTGATAATTGATTCAATTTAATTGAGTAATCAAACTAAGATCGAGTCTAATTGAATTAAATTAAATTAAAATTGATTTGGATTTGATTGGGTTGACTCTAATTGGATTATGGGATAAGCCAATTACAAGAGAAAAAAAATTCTTGTTAGACTAGGACTTGAGTGCACCTAATTTCTAATTGAGTTAGGATTTAAATCAGATATGAATATGATTTAATCTAATTTAATTCCTCCTCTAGTTGGACTAGGATTGTCTTTAATTAGATTGACTCAATTCTAATTATAATAGAATTTAATTAGATTTGACCTAGTCTTATTTGGAGAGTCCTAGTTGGACTAGGACTTCTCCTCATCACTTGCACCTAAGAAACCATGCCACTTAATGAATTCCATACCATAATTTTCTCAATATTGGCATGGGTTTTCTCATGCCAATAAGAGATCTACATCACCTTCTCCCATTGTGCTTGAATTAGTCAAACAAGAAAAGATAAGGAAGAGTTTTAAATCCTTAAAACTCTTCTCTTATCTTTTGAAATTTTTTTGCATGCTATCTATTATTTTGTACATCATCTTATTTCTTCTTTTGGGCATTAATTCCTAGTTCTTCCATGCACAAATAAATGGGGTGGCATCCAAGAGTTGGACGCCCCCCAAACTCTTTGATTTAAATCCCGAAAAGTAAAGATTTGACCTAGTCTTCCTATTTTATTGGGTGCCTCCTATTTAATTAAAGAGTTGGTGTGAGAAACCTATTTCTATTCACACAAAAATAGAGAAAAGGAGAGTTCGGGGCATGGGGAGGAGGGCACCATATTCTTGACATCAAACGTTGATATCCTATGGAGAAGAAAAAGAAGAGAAGATGGTCTTCTCTTAGGATTCTTTTGAGAGCCTTTTCTTCTCAATCTTTTATGAGATTTTTTCATGAAAAAATCATAGAGAAAGAGACCTAGAGCATGGAAAAATTACTTGATGAGAGGGTCTCCTCTTGTCTTGGCATGGAGATCTGTTTAGGACATCAATGGTTGATGTCCTGAAAGAGAAGATGTGTCTTCTCTTAATATTTTTTCTTAACTCTTTTCTTTTCTTCTTTTTGGAAGATCCAAGAGTTGGACTTCTCCCTTAATCCTCCATCTAATCTTCATCTCTTTGAGTGTCCAAGAGATCTAAAAAAAAATTTTAGATCGACCATCAAGAGGGATCCACGAGAAGCTAACACTTCGAATGAATTATCATTCGATGAACCTCTGATCTACATAGCAACCTCATGTGGATCATCTATAGAGATCAGACACACTGTGTGACTCCAAGCAGCAAGAATAATAATAAAAATCAACTATGATGTTCTTAACCCATGCAAAGGTAAGAGATTCGATCTCTTTTTTGACCTAGATGTAATTTAGGACTTCTAGAATTATTCTAGATCTAGGGTATTGATATGATCTATACCAACCTAATTTATTTTTTTGATTTATTCATGCATCTTGATATGTTATAGATTCTAGATGTAGCGTTCAGTGATTAGATCACATGCATAAATAGGTTATATAGTTTAATCTTTGTCTTCCGCTATTCTAATTTTGAAAAACTTTTGAAATGTATGCATGAAATCCTACATGATTTTCCAACAACTCTTTTAGGCATAGAGAAGTTACTTATTATGAGGTGCTCAATTGAGGCTTGAATTTCACTTTTTGATGCTTGAGAGGATGTGGTTGATGATGGAGAAGTTCACTCTTGAATGCCCACATAATTCTATGCATAAATTTTCTCTCTTTTTTCTTTCCAAGGATGTTCAATAATGCTCTCAAAAATAATATGTTTCTCTATTTAATGTCCTTCCTCTTACTTTCCAAATGAATCTTTAGCTTTTAATAGACTTGAAGCTAGCTGAAAAATGAGTTTTGACCATTGAAAGACATAAACTAGTCATTGGAGTGGAGAAATGGCTATTAAAGAAGTATAGAAAAACTAGATGTTATAGCTTTCCCATGTCAGGAGTTGACTCAAATTTCTCAAGAGTTGACTCGAGCTGCCCATGAGTCAACTCAACCTCTTCAAGAGTAGACTTGGTCTCCAGTCTAAAAATTCTATGTTCTATCTTTTTTGAGAGAGTTGGATAGCCATCTTCATGGTCGACTCGACCTGTACTGGAGTTGACTCGAGCTGGAGTCCCAAAAATGCATTTTTCTATCTTCACTAAAAGAGTCAGCTTTTGCTTGTCACAAGTCAACTCGAGCACATGCCAATCTACTCCAACCATGCTAGAGTTGACTTACCACTCCTAGGGGTCGACTTTTAAACTTCCTAAACTTGATTTTTCTTCTTTTTTCTACCTGTAGTTGTTCAAGAGTTGACTCCTATGCATCTAGGATCAACTCCACTAAGTGAAAAACTTGGATTTTCATCTTTGAATTACTTTGACTTAGGCTTTTTTAGTGGATTTGTCTAATAGATAAATTCTTTATTTTAAACATTTAAAAAATTTTATATCCATCTTTGAAATATATGATTTGTATCATAATTACTTAAAATTTTATGATCATCAAAATCAATCATAAGATCAATAAAATATAATATAATATTGTTATGATAATATATAAATAGTGAAATATCTAATTATAAAATAATGAACCCCCAACTCCATAAGTTTTAAGCTAAGCTTTTTATACCGAGCATGAGGAGCTTGATGAAGAGTCTGTAAATTGATTTATGCATCTGACAAATATGAGTAGATTTTGATGGATCAATATAGCTACAAGGTTGAGACATAAATACCATTTCTTGAAAGTCAGTATATAAAAAAATATATTTTATATCAAGTTGATGAATTGGCAAGTTGTGAGTCAAAGCTACTGTAAGAATAGTTTTGATGTAGTATGTTTAACCATAGGATTGAATGTCTAAATAAAATCAACTCCAAGTTATTGGTGAAAGCCTTTAGCAACCAAGCAAGCTTTATATTTATTGATGAATCAATCTGGATTGTGTTTGATTCGGAACATCCACTTGTAACCAATAATGTTCATATTTAGCTAAACAGGGATAAGAGTCCAAGTTTGTTGATTTCAAAGAGACATAAATTCGAGATCTATGGCATGTATCTACTTCGGATCTTTTGAGGCTTGTGTAGAATATGTTGATTCAATAGGATAGGACATAGTAAGAGTGGCTAGAAGAGGGTGGCAGGTATGGTATATATTGTATTTTATGTTTGGAGGTACTATATTAAGATTGGGTGGTCATGGGATGGGTGCATTATGGGTGGTTGGTTGGTTGGTTGGTCTAAAAGGGAAGTTTGCTGATGGATGGTGGTAGTGGTGTGATATATCTTAAATATAACTGCAAGTACACGGTATGTAATGTAGCACGTCCGGTGAATATGGATCGATCCCACGAGAAATTTAAGTATGTTTAAATTCTTGCTCGATGAGCTTTAAAGAAGAGATAGAGAGATTTTTGCTTGTAACTACTACTAAAGCTTTGAAAGAAACGATTGTAGAAATAAATTAACTAAAAGATCTAAAGCTTTTGAATTCACTAGACCAATGATTTAGAGAGTCTTTCTATGGATTCTCTTATGATGTCTTTTTTAAGTTCTCTGATTAAGGTGCAAAGCATGAACAAGCATGGATCATGAAGAAACTTAACTCAACTATGATCCATTAAGCATTGTGCTTTATCCTATTAAGAGACTCTCCTTTCAACTTTTCTCTTGTAGGCTATGAAAGGACTCAAACCCAACTACAACCCATCAAGCTTTTCTACAAGGAAGTAGAGAAAAAGATTTATAAACTCTGAGCCTTCTGCCTATTATCACTCCTTGTACTGATTCAAGCATGAACTATGAAAGGATTAAAATTTAACTATAGTCCATCAAGTCTCTTGGCAAGAAATTATGAACGAAGAAGAGCTCAGTTGGGGGTGAACCCGCTCCTGCTGAAGTTTGGCCAGATATCTGATCGCTGAATGATCCCGTCCAAAAGCGACAACCAAGACCGAGCCTCGATTGAATTTGCAAGATCTCTCTAAACTTTGCCCAGATGAGCTTGAGTAGCAAGGATGGCTGACCTCCTCCATCCCAGGCAGTCAGCCCTCTTTTGGTGGAACTTCCTCTAGACGAACTTTCATGCTCCATTAAGAGTGTCGAACTTCTCCACCAGTCGAACTCCTTTCGGACTTCTCCTTTGGCTGAACTTCTTCACCTATCGAACTCCTCCTAGACTTCTCCACTAGTCGAACTCCTTCCGAACTTCTCCTTCAGTCAGACTTCTCCATCAGTCGAACTCCTTCCAGACTTTTTCACCAATTGAACTCCTTTCAGACTTCTTCTTCAGCCAAACTTCTCCACCAATCGAACTTCTTTCGATCGCCCAAAAGGATCTTAACACCAACTCTCAATATGGTGAATAACGACCCACACACAGCTGATCTCAAGAACCTCCAAGCTCCTCTAGAATAATGTCAGTAAGAAATGCTCCATCACCTACAATCATCCCATCCGAACTCCAACTGGCACGTCATGACAATAGATATTATCCTCTATAACAAACTCCACGTGGCCTTGAATGGCCCACTACCAGGCAATTATGGCTATCACTATCAGTTTATTACAAACTCTGCCTATATAAGAAATCCTTCAGATATGCTTTCGCCCAGAAGCTCTCTTCTCGTTATCGACACTCTACTACTTTCTCTACTGAGCATTCCATTTTTATTGATCGGAAGAGCTGACTTGACCATCGGAGGGTCCTGTCGGAGCCATCCCTCCTCTAATTTGGACTTCTTTTGTAGGTCCCGATGGTGACCTCAACTTCTTTAGCTCCAGCCAGTTTCGATGTAATCAGATTCTGCACCAACAGGATTGGTGCTAGAGGAAAAAAATCTAAACCTTCTCTTGAGGTTTTCTTATTCTTAAAGGAGTGCTCGATAGAGATCTCTCTTATTCGCCCTCGGAGTTCTTCTTCCTTAGTTGATCTTACGAGGATGCCTTCTAGAAAGGCTATCTCCTAGCGGTCGATCACCTCCGCAGCTAGATCTCATCCAAATCCACCTACCCCTATCTCATCTCCGACATCTCAAGCTCCATCGACAATAATGGTAGATGTAGAGCAATTTAACTTGCTAGTCCAGTAGGTTAGAAACCTCACTGAAGCAGTGTAGGTCATGCAGTAGCAACGACCTCCGATGTCGGTCCGATTGGAGCAAGCTTCCCTAGAACCCTAGGATCCAATCTATGGATGACCGACTTGGTCAAGTCAGTCAGTAACTTTCAAAAAAGAGAAGCAAAGGATAGGGAGCTTCTGCTTCGATCATGATTCTACCCCTGGAGGGATTTTGCCCCTATTCAGTCAGAGAACTTTGGAGATTCATGATCGTGTGGATCTTTTGGACTGAAAACTATAAGAAATGAATCGATGGATCGAGAAACTTCGCCATGCTCCCTCCTCTCATGGTAATGATATCTGCACTAACCCTTCCTTCTCCTAAAAAATTATGTAGGAAACCATCCTGCCAAACTTCAAACTTCTCCAGTTCGAGAGCTACGATGGGACTACCAATTCGATCGATCATCTGGAGGCCTTTCGAACAACGATGTTGCTCCATGGCATGCCTGATGCCATCCTATGCCAAGCTTTCTCCTCCACCTTGAAGGGAGCGGCCAGAAACTGATACTCGGCCCTTAAGTTAGGTACTATCTTTTTCTTCGATCAAATGAGCCATCAGTTTGTGGCTCATTTTGTTAGCAATCGACGTCCTCAATGAGGCTTGGACTCCCTCATCAATATTAAGCAAAAGGATGGGGAATCCATACGGGCCTATGTTACCCATTTCAATGCTGCTGCATAAGAGGTCCGAAACTTGGACCAATCTATCACAATGGCCGCACTAAAGGATGATCTTCAGAAGAATGATCTATTATTCTTCTTGGAGAAGAAGTATCTTAAAAATTTTACTGATATGCTGGCTCAGGCTGAAGGTTATGCCCGAGCAGATGAGGCCTTCAAAGCCAAGGATAGTGAAGCTACTGAAGAGCGATGAGCAGGTGAATCAAGTATGCCCGCTACTAATAAAAAGCTGGGTGAAGCTTGGCTGCACTTTTAAACTTCCTCCAAGCACAAGTAAGCCCAAACTCCTCAAACTCAAAGTCAAAGAAGCCCAAATAGGAGGGCACGATGGGGCTCCCCCCTTAGAAGGTTCTACAACTATGCTCCCCTCAATGCTCCGAAAATCCAAGTGCTAATAAAATCGAGGAGGAGCTATCGAGGTTGGAGAGGATGCACACTCATCCTGGCAAGCATAATTTCAACAAATACTGCCTCTACCATCATGACCACGATCACAATATTGAGGAGTGCATTCAGCTCTAAGATGAGATCAAGAAGCTCATCAGTCGAGGCTGGCTTGGCCAATTTCTACGATATCAATCTAAGGAAAGAGAGGATCAGCCAAGGGCACTACCATAACTAGAACCACCAAGGAGGGTGGAATAATAAGAAGATTAGCCACCTCTCAGCATCATCAACACCATCTATGGGGGACTTCAGCAAGAGGAGGTCGGTGAATCCAAGGAACCGACAAATAGGTAGAGAATTGAGGAGCTCCTAACTTTCATTGAAGCAGATGCACAGAAAGTTCAGTTCCTACATAATGACGTGATTGTAATTGCTTTAAATATTGCAGAATATGATGTATGCCATATCTTTGTTGATAATGAAAGTTCGGACGATGTCTTATTTTATGATGCTTTCTCCAAAATGTCTATACCTAATAGCTGGTTTGGATCATTAAACTCTCCATTGGTAGGCTTCACTAGTGATGCGGTACCAGTTGAAGATGTAATAACTTTGATTGTGGCTATAGGACAATATCCAAGATAGTCAAGGGCATAGGTAGACTTCCTAGTAGTAAAAGCTCCATCGGCTTACAATATAATTCTCGACCGACCTAGTCTAAACATGCTTCAGATAGTAGTGTCGACCTACTATTTAAAAATAAAGTTTTCAATAAGCCATGAGATTGAAGAAGTCAGAGGAGATCAAGCTCTAGCAAGATATTGCTATTCAATTGCCTTGCAGAGAGGTGAGCAGTCAGATCCTTGTTCAGTTGATGGGTTGGATGTCTGCAATGATCTAACTGAAGAGTAGGGTGAGCTCATGGAAGATCTTATTTTCGTCCCACTGAACGACGAAAATGCAGAGCATACGGTATAGATCGACTTCAACCAGGTGAAAGAGATACAAGAGCAGCTTATCGAATTTTTATGGAGGAACGTGGATATTTTTGCTTGGATCTCCGACGACATGTCCAGAATAGATGCTAAAGTCATGGAACATCATCTGACTATTGATCCCAAACATCAGCTAGTGAAAGAAAAGATGCGCAGCCTTACCCTAGAGAGATAGAAAGTAATTACAGAGGAAGTTGACAAGCTCCTCAAGGTCAGATTTATCCAAGAAGTCAACTATCCGAACTGGATCTCCAACGTCGTGCTCGTCAAAAAGATGAATGGTAAGTGGAGAATATGCACAGACTTCAAAATCTGAATAAATCCTATCCAAAAGATAGCTACCCCCTTTCTAGGATTGATCAACTGATGGATGCGACCTCGGGCCACGAACTTCTCACTTTCATGGATGCCATTTTTTACTATAACTAAATCTGGATGGCACCAGAGGATGAGAAAAAAATTACTTTTATTACTGACCGTGGTCTTTACTGTTATAGAATTATATCTTTTAGACTCAAAAATGTAGGAGCAACATACCAATATCTGGTCAATAAAATCTTCAAGGAGTAGATCGATCGCAACATGGAGGTATATGTAGATGACATGCTTGTCAAGAGCTGAGCTTCAATAAATTACATTATCAATCTTGAAGAGACCTTCAGTGCCCTTAGGAGGTACAAGATGAAACTGAACCCAACTAAGTGCGCCTTTGGCATGACTTCGAAAAAGTTTTTGGGATTCATGATGTCGAGGTATGGAATTAAGGTAAATCTAAAGAAGATTCGGGCCATTCAAGAGATGACTACTCTAAAATCAATCAAAAAAGTTTAGCACTTGATTGAAAAGGTGGAAACACTGAATCGCTTCATCTCGAGGTCGACCAAGCATTGCATGCCCTTCTTTCAAGTCCTAAAGTAGCAGAAGAACTTTTGCTGGACCACTGAATGTCAACAAGCCTTTAAAGAGCTTAAGGACTACCTCTATTCACCTCCCCATTAGCAAAGCTCGAACTTGAAGAGGACTTATTCTTATACTTGATGGTCTCCCCAGCGGCCCTTACGACAGTCCTAGTCAAAGAAGAGACAAAAGTATAGTGGCCGATCTACTACATAAGTCAAATCTTGAGGGACGTCGAGATCAGGTACACTAAGTTAGAAAAACTAACTTTTATCCTACTGATTGTAGCCCGGAGACTTCAACCTTACTTCTAAGGGTACACCATAACCCTCCTCACTGATCAACCAATCAAGGCAGTTCTTCATCGAATGGATGCCTCTGGAAGATTAATGAAATGGACAATTGAGCTCACCGAGTTTGACATCAACTATCAGCCTTGGCCATCGATCAAAACCCAAATTCTAGTAGATTTTATAGTTGAATGCACTATTTCAGATGAAGCCAAGCCAAAATAGAATGAAGTCAATGTTCCCTGATTACAATCGAGTTCCTCTGAGAAAAGAGCCGACCTCCTTGAAGATTTTTGGGCCCTATATGTAGACGGCTCATCCAATGCTTCTGGTGCAGGCACAGGGTTGATCTTGGATAACCCAGAAGGAGTCATCACTGAATATGCACTACTTTTCAAATTTTCTACCATAAATAATAGAGCCAAATATAAAGCTTTGATTGTAGGATTAAGAATCGTCAAAAAATTGAAAGTAGATTGACTCCAAGTCTACAGTGATTCTCAATTGATGGTCAGACAAGTTAGTGGCGATTATAAGGTTCGAGAAGAAAGCATGATAAAATATCTTGAGAAAGTAAAAAGCTTGACTCCGACCTTCAACGGTTTTGACATCAAATAGATCCCAAGAGTGAAAAATACTAGGGTCAACCTTCTCTCAAAGTTGGCAACATTGGCTTCAATTGAGCTACCCAAGAATGTTTTCTTTGAAGTCCTGAAACACCCAAGTCTGGAAGAACAATCTATAATATAGATCGACCATGAGCCATGCTGGATTGACCCATTGATTGCTTATCTCAAAGATGGAGCTCTCCCTTATGACCCAAAAGGAGCTCGAAAACTTAGAAATCAAGCCTTCCGATATGTTCTATATGAAGGCAAGCTGTACAAAAAGTCATATTTCTTATCACTCTTGAGATGTCTCAAATCTTCAAAAGTCAACTTTGCATAATGGAAGGTGCATAAAGGAATCTACGAAAGTCATGTAAAGACGAGATCCCTATCACACAAACTACTTCGATAGGATTACTATTGGCTGACCTTGTACTATGATTTTATAGAATATATCAAAAAATATGATCGTTGTCAGAGAAATACAAACATTCAAAGATAGTCAACTTCTGAACTTACTCCGCTGAGTGCCCCATGGCCGTTTGCTCAGTGGGAGATGGACATACTCAAATCTTTTTTAATGGCATCTGAACAGCAAAAGTTCCTCTTGATTGCAATAGATTATTTCATAAAATGGGTCAAGGCTAAACCTCTGGCAAAAATCATTGAAGCAAAAGTATAGGATTTCATCTAAAAATCGATCATTTATAGATTTGGTTTGCCTCAAACCCTCATAACAAATAATGGACGATAGTTTGTCGGAGCAGATTTATCGAATTCTATGAAGATTTGAACATCTCACACCATTTTTCATCAGTAGCCCATTCACAGGTAAACGACGAGATCGAAGTAACAAACAAAATCCTGCTACAAGGTATCAAAGCAAAACTTGAAAGAGCAAAGGGGACTTGGATGGATGAATTCTATCATGTGCTCTAGGCATACCGAACTATCCAAAGATTGTCAACTGGAGAGACCCCATTTGCCTTAGCCTTTGGAATAGAAGCGGTCATCCCAATAGAACTCAAACTCCCATCAGCATGAGTCATGGCATTCAATGAGCAGCATAACTCACAGGACCTCAGGGCTAACCTTGACTTGTTGGAGAAAAAATGAGAAAAAACTCAAGTAGCTCATTACTATAACTCTAAAGTCAAAGATAAAATATTCAAAGTGGAGGACTTAGTACTTCGACAAGCAGTTATTTCACAACCTCGGGATCAAGAAAAGCTCGCTCCAATTTAGGAAAGTCCATATAAAGTAGAGAAGGTCATTTGGCCTGAAACTTATCGCTTGAAAGGGCTTGGAGGATCAACACTCTCGTGGCCTTAAAATTCAAAAAATCTAAGAATGTACTACAAGTAATTTGCCTTCAATAAAACTTCTCTATTTTAATATTATTATTTTTTGTTGTAAAAATCATGTGATGATAGAAAATAACTCTCCAAAATAATCAAAAATAATCTTATTAGAAACAAAAGAAGAATTTCACCCTGACTCGAGCAAGTTGAAGGCCTCGTTAGTCTAAGACGAGATAAGGGGAGAGGTCCAATCAACGGCCTAATTGTGTTCCTACTGTCATGCTAGAAATTCGAGGAGAATCTCATCCTAACGTGAGCAAAGCTGAAGGCCTCGTTAATCTAAGACGAGATGAGGAAAGAGGCCCATCGAACGGTCCTAATGTGCTCCTACAACCATGCTAGTATTGGGAATTATGTTCCGAAGCCAATCATCAGTCTATTGATGGTTGAGCTATTTTATAATTATAATTAATTTATTAATTAATAAAAATATTTTGACATCTTTTTCATCATAAGTTTACATCTTCTAATGAACTCCATTATTGTAATAAAGTTCTTAGGACTGTTTAGTTTCGATAAAGAAAGGATTTATCAATTAGTCCTTAAATTTGTTTATGACCAAATGATAGACTGTTAATTAAGACAACAGCATCTATCGAGCATAGGTCGCTATATGCCATATAGATTGGTTATTCTCTTAACCAAGGAGTGTGGAGACACTGGTATGGCATACAGGTGAGATGTATGGATACATCATCATTGAACGTGACCAACTTTAGAGTATTCTACTATCGAGAATGTCTCTGATGGGATATAGGTAAAAGTATCCCTTAGACCTGAGATCACCTCAGTGACTTGCAAGCAACTACTATGCTTTAGTATCGGACTAGCTAAATTTCTAATTCAGTAATGGAAGGCTTCTGGGCACAGTCAAGTACTTGTAAAGTCGGAGTATGATCAAGATGGAATTGACCACTCTAAGAGTTGGAGAAGAATGTATCATTGTATTTCAATATAGCAAAATCTTGGCCAGGATAATCCATCAGATGGATTTGATATTTTGAAATACAATGTAGATAATCTTATCAAAGTTGACAATTGAATTCTAAGGTGTCCTACGAGCATTGTGGTCAAGGAAATGAATTATATGAAAATTATATCCATATGGATTCAAAGGATGGTGGTCTACACCTTCGACCAATCCAACCATCGGATATCATTGCTAGATGGTCACTTTGATTGATACAAAAATTTATTTCTATGCTATCGACTTAGATTCGGACCTATGAGATCACACACATTAGAGCTTATAATTTGATCGGATGGTTGATCAATGATTAAGAATTATTCTAGGATTAAACAATCAATACGATTGGTGTTTAACCTAGTGCAAGTATTGTAGGAGGATCGATTAGCAATTAGATTGCTAATTAGCTTAATTTGATTAAGTCAATAGGTTGAGATTAAGTCTAATTAAATATAATTTAATTAGATTTGGTTTGAATTTGATTGGATCAAGTTTAATTAGTTTATTGGATAAGCCAAGTGCAAGGAAGAACTAGTCCTAGTCTAACTAGGACTCGGATTAACCCAATTTTTTAATTTAATTAAAAAATAAATTAAAATTAAATCTAATTTAATCTAATTTAATTAAGTTCTTAAATAGGTTATGGTCTTATTTAATTATGTTGATTTAATCTTGATTTTATTTGGTTAAAAGATCTTATTTGACTAAGTCAAAATAGGAGTCCTAGTGTGACTAGGACTCCCTATCACTTGCGCCACTTAATCCTCACGCCCCATGCCCTTCTTATTTTATTTCTTATGTGAAAATTCTCCACTCCCATGGCTTCTCATGCCCTCTTTCTCTCCTCTTTTTCTCATAAGGCAACTTGTTGGAAGACCAAGTCAAAAGAGGAGTTAGTTTTGCTTAGGATTCTATGAGATAGAATCCTTGTTGACCAAAACACCTTCCCTTGAGTGCAACCCCCTCTTTTAATTAATTCTTCTCTTATTTCATGAAAAAAATCTTCTTTTTTGGCCACCCTCCCTTGCTGGTCCACACCAATAATTGTGGAGGAGGCACCCATGAGTTGGGCGCCCCAACAACTTTTCATGTTTGGACATTCCTAGTCTAGGATTTTGATCTAACTTGGACTCTTCTTTTTCTCTATTCATTGAATGAATTTTATTCTAATTTTTTCATAAAATATAGAGCTTTGGGAGAGGTTTGGGATGTGTAAAAATTAGAGGAAGAGAGTGTTAGACATATGTGCCCTAGAAGCCAGAATTGGCTGACACTTGTAATACACTTCTAGTAGCAAAATTGTAATTTTGACTATAATCAATAAAATGGGTTATTTTCTATCACATATGTGTATTTAGTGTCTGTGATACATCCTTTGAGTTAATGGTAATGATAATTCATATTTTCAAGAGTTGAAAATTTAAGACATGAATAATCATTATTAACTCATAAAATGCTCCCGACCATAGGATCATCACAAGGATGGTGATTGATCCAGAAGGTTGGTGTACAATCGCTTCTCTTTAGTAGATGAGTCTTGAGTCTATGGTGTGGAGACATCGAAGCGAGAGTATAGGTACTCGTTAGAGAACGAGGGCACTGAGCGTGACCACCTCGAGTAGTCATTAGGAAGTCTACCTTCTCGTCAATGACTGACTCGATGCTGCAGTGGTGTGTCTGGTTCTTTGACCTGAGGTGCATCGATAGTTCACCTTGAGGGTGTTATAGTTTGACTACACCATTACTCGGTCTCCTAGCCATTCGGAACCTGAGGTGTATGTTGGCTATAGCATGTTCATTGTAGGAACTGGATTGCATCAAGATGGAATCTATCTACCTCGGTGGTAGAGGAGCAGCCCTATGATGATCATGAGAATCAAGTCCAGAAGCCCATGGCCATGGTAGAGTGAAATAATAGAAAGAGTTTCTATTTAGATTTTCACATCGGACTTGAATCGAATGATTACATCATATGATAGAAACTAGGGTTTGACGAGTTCACCTTAACCCTAATCTGATCGGGGCTCAAGATAGAAGAACTTAATCACACAGGTAGCTGCACCAAGAGGTTCGCATTCAGCTCTGATGGGTTGCCACCATATACTGCTAGGTGTCACTGGTGGATTTTGGGAGCAATTAGAATGATTTAGATGATCGATCATTCTAGCTGTTCGAATCAGAAGAGTTCTGATCCATCGAAAGGAGTTTCGATGATGTCGATGATAGAGATCATGACATATCCCATTACCATACAGAACTGAACCTAACTGAGATCACACAAACAAGGGTTTGAATCTGGTGATCATCAATTGAACTGATCCAGTTCAATTGATCTGAATGAGATTCAATTAGGTTCAAGAAAATCGTGCTAGCACTCGATTGAACCTAACGTTCTTCTTTTACTATCATAAATAGTTGTCCTGACTGAGCCAAAGGAGTTTGTGCTCAATCAGAGGCCTTCACTTGGTCTGACTGGAGCTTGTCCAGAGTCAGAAAAGGGTTGTCTTATTTTGTAAGACAATACCTGCCATTTTTGGTCACCTGCCATTTCTCGTCCTTTGACTTTGGTCAAAAGTTGACCTTTGACTGGTCAAATGTTGACCATTGATACTTTGACTTCTTGTCCACATGTCATGCACCTATTGGAGAGCTGGTGGGGGCTTGTCCCCCTACCAGAACCTGGCAAGGAGGAGGGCGCACGCCACCCTTGGCGTGTGCCCAAGCTGGAGGCGCCCAGGAGTCCCTGTTGGATAGGGACTCCATCTCCTTTTTGGATTTCCGAATTAGACTTCTCCTAAGAACCAACTTTGACTGGTCTTAGGCACCATCTAAGGAGGAATCCAAGGGACTCTATTCCCACCAATCAGATTTAGATCTGATTTCACAAAGGATTGTGATTGGTTGGGAAGAAGAGGAGTTGGATCACGCATAGTCTATAAATAAGACCCTGCGCCCAACTCAAAAGGCAATTAAAATTCTCTACATCCCCAAGGCTGCCTCTCTCTCCCTCCTCCATGCCAAGCCCATCTTCTCCCTCTCCTCTCCATGCCCAAAAGTAGTTTGGGATCTTAGGTTGGTGCAATCCAGATGAGAGAAAGGCGACTAGAAAGCTAGAAGGCTGCGCTGCTGCAAAGGACAACTGCTGATCTTCGAAAGGTATTTTGAAGATCCTCCAGAATCAGATTCCAGATCTAATTTTTGGAGATGTGATAGAGAAGAAGAGGATCTCCAGATCCAGCCTGAGTGGATACCGGTAGAGGCCAGGCACTTGCGTGGCTAGATCCAGAACCTTCCGCTGCTTACAGGATCATCAACGGGTAATAGGATTACCCTACATCAAGGTAAATTAAATTTGAATTTAATTTATCTAGATTTTATTTTAATTATTAAAATAATAAGAATTAGATCTAAAATATTTTAGATCTGATTTAGATCAAAGAAAAAAAAATTTTTAAAATATATCTCTTGATCCGATCAGATCTGAACGAACCTGGATCTAGAAAATCAGGATTTTCCTTCAACTGGTATCAGAGCCAAGGTTCTAAAAGTATTTAGATCTGAATTTTAAATTTATTTTAATTAAAAAATAAGTAATTTTAGATGTCACATGAGATGTGATCAGATCTGAAAATTAGAAAAAATTAAAATTAAATGATTTGGATCTAAGATTAGAAAATATGCATGACTAGTTCTAAAATAGAATAGTTCTATAGAATAGTCTTGCATGTTTTTAATTTAATTTGATTAAATCATATTTTAGATCTATTTATTTACTATTTTTTGATATTATAATTATTATAATAATATCTAAAAAATAGTAAATAAAAATTATTTAATTTTAAATATCATATGAGATATGATTGATGCATGTCTAGACTAGTTGTAGAATAGTTCTACATAATTATCTAGATTAGAATTTATTTTGATTAGATCAATTTAAATCTAATTTTTTAGATTATTATGAGATAATTTAGATCTGAAAATATGCATGATTCGATACATGAGATGTATGCAAAATATGCCATGATTAGATCTAATTTGTATATGAGATATATGATATAGATCTAAAACTATTTTGTAGTATTGCATGTTCCTGATTAAGGCGTTCCTCTTGGCCGTCCGATCATAAGAATGAAGAAGGATTTAAAGGCCCTCTCCTTCCATCCGATGGGGTGTTCTTATGATGTGTAGGGGTGCTGCGCGTTCGTCCTTAATCAGAAAATCCAAAACTTACTTTCTGCAAAATCCTAGATCCTGAAACCCTAGGATTTATTGTGCATATTTTATTTATGAACCCTACTTAATTAAGAAATTAAGATTATGGAATATTAATTAGATCTAAAATTAAGAATTTTAGATCTAAGATATATTCATAATACTGGGTTCGGGCTTGGGTAGCTCAATTAGGTCTAAGCGGTTGATCAAACCGAATCAAGAGTTGGTTAGATGGGATCAACAATGCTTAAATTGACCAGCCTAATAGGATTAAGTCTGGGTCAAGATCGAGTCACGATCAAGCAAGACCTAATTAGGCTCAGAGGTTAGAGTCTGGATTGTAGGCTAACCCAATTGGTTCTGACTCAATAATTTGGTGTCTAAGGTAAGTTTGGCACATACGACCGACTGATTTTTAATTGGAAGCTACTCGACCTGAATGCATTCTTGTACGAGTTAATGGCATATTCCTTCCACCGGTCTCACTTACCTGGCCATATCTGTTGACACAGTTCTGATCTGAGGTGGTCAATAATCCGAGCTAACCCATGCCACTAGGTTAGTCATAATTGTTATGACTATGACAAGTCTAGTTTAATGAGACCTGAATCAATTCTCCCTAAGAAAAGATTAAGTCTGAGGTCTTCCACCATTGTAGATGTGCGGGCCCTTCCCGAGGTTGATTGTTCTCGGCTGGATACAGTGGCTCAGTTGCACCGGAAAGATGCAACCATGTCTATTAGGCATTGGATGCTATGGGCTGGAGGATGAGTTGGGCTCAATATTTTGGATACGGTGAGAGACTCAATTAGGAAATCCAGTCTGTGCAAATGGTGGGTCTGACTTAACTAAGGAGTGGATCAATATTTTGGATACGGTGAGATTCATGAATTAGAGACCAAGTTTGGGTGCACCATGATTAGAGAATCATTGAACAAGAGTTGTTCACTCATTGGCTAACCCATCACCAATAACTGTTAGGTGAGGTGATGAGTCAGTTGGTGAGACCGCACCACCCACTAGAAATCATTAATCATGGAGATTTTTGCATCTCTACAGAGGGAGTGTAGGGATCCAAGAAAATAGTGGAAGCTAATTTATTTAAAAATAAAATCTTCTAAATAAATTGGTCAAGTCATAATTACAGTATCTAACTAGAATCTTTGACTCTCTACAGGAAAATATCTGCGTCCAATCCATTGGCACGTATCCTGGACACACATAGACTGACCGGACCCAATTATAAAGATTGGCTCAGAAACTACAAAATTATTTTGGGTTTCGAGAAGTTAACCCATGTATTGGACCAGGACCCTCCCACCTTACCAGCCCATCCATCCACTGAACAGAGAGCATCTCTGAAAAAATGGATAGACGAAGATAATAAGGCCAGATATTACATGTTGGGCTCGATGTCTGATGAGCTCCAGCGCCAACATGAAGATATCGGGACTGCTCGCCAAATGTTGGCTCACCTGCAGGAGATGTTTGGTGAACAGAGTCGCGCAGCCAAGTATCAAGTCACGAAATGACTTTTTAAGGCTAAGATGCATGATGGGCAGTCAGTCCAAGATCACTGTCTGATGAATGATCAAGGACATGGAAGAGCTTGAGAAGCTCGGTGTGAAGTTAGACTTGGATCTGCAGAACGATATTATTCTGCAATCCTTGACTGATGCATATGGGCAATTCATCATGAATTACCACATGCATAAACTTCAAAATTCCTTGGCCGAAATTAATGAATATGCTGGTCACCGCTGAGCTTTCTATGAAAGGTTCTAAAGGCTCAGTTCTTGCTATGGAACGGACTTCTTCCAAAAGAAAGTCTTATGGAAAGAAAAAGAAGTCTGTGAAAAAGCAGAAGGTGGAAGGAGCAAAGAAGAAGAAGGCAGAGCCGAAGAAAAAGGCCGATGTCAAAGAAAAGTGTTTCCATTGCAACAGCGACGGCCATTGAAGCGAAACTGCCCTACTTACCTGGCCACCCTGAAGAACAAGAAGGAAGGTCCTTCTGGAGGTATGCTCATTATTGAGTCTAACCTTACGATTTCTTCTGCATCCAGTTGGGTGCTTGACTCTGGTTCTAGTGCTCATCTGTGCACTTCCATGCAGGGTCTTGAGGATAGCAGGAGGCTGAGGGATGGAGACATGATCCTACGCATCGGTAATGGAGCAAGAGTTGCTGCAGTAGCCGTGGGAACATACCCTCTTCGATTACCATCTGGTTTAGACTTAGTTTTGAAAGACTGTTATTATGTGCCTGCAGCTAGCAGGAATTTGATTTCTGTTTCATGCTTAGCACTAAGAAGGCTATGTGATTACCTTCTTTAAGGACCATTGTAACATTCTTTATGAAAGAAATAAAATTGCAAATGGTTTCCTTATTAATGGTCTTTATCAGCTACATATTGATGTACCTATTCTAACTATCGAGCAAAACGTGAATGCCAAACGACCTAGGGATAGTCCAAACGATAGATATCTATGGCACCTGAGATTAGGTCATATAGCAGAAGATAGGATCAACAAATTGGAGAAAAATGGGCTATTGAGTCCATTGACTTTCGAGTCATATCCAACTTGTGAATCTTGTCTTCAAGGCAAAATGACTAAACTCCCTTTTGTTGGACATGGGGAGAGGGCCACAGATCTCCTTGCCCTAGTACATACTGATGTGTGCGGCCCATTTGATGTGCCGGCTAGAGGCAATTTTGTCTACTTCATTACCTTTACCGATGATCTGTCTAGGTATGGGTATGTGTATCTTATGAGACACAAGTCTGAAGCTTTTGAAAAGTTCAAAGAATTCAGACATGAAGTAGAAAAATAAACTGAAAAACTCATTAAGGTTCTTCGATCAGATCGAGGAGGTGAATACCTTAGCCAAAAATTCCTAGACTATCTCAAGGAAAATGGCATAGTCTCTCAATGGACTCCACCAGGAACACCTCAACTCAATGGAGTTTCAGAATGGAGAAATCGGACTCTATTGGATATGGTCCGATCCATGATGAGCTTCACAGACCTTCCTGATTTTCTTTGGGGACATTCATTGTTAACTTCAATTTATCTACTGAATAGGGTTCCCTCTAAAACCGTTCCTACCACACCGTATGAGATATGGCATGGTAAGAAACCAAGTCTGAGTCATCTCAGAATTTGGGGTTGTCCGGCTCATGTCAAAAGACAACAAGCGGACAAGTTAGAGTTTAGGTCCTTTAGAGCTCGATTCATAGGATATCCTAAAGAGTCATTAGGATACTATTTCTACATTCCAGAAGACCACAATGTGATTGTGAGTCGACATGCCATCTTTCTTGAAAAATAGTTTATTCAAGATAGCGGCATTGGAAAGCAGATTAAGCTTGATGAGAAAGTCTCACAAGTACAATGAGCTAAGGACCAATTGGAACCAAATCAGGTTGAGCCAATAAGAACACTACCTCCTCCACCTCATAGATCGGAAAGAGTTTTCCATCCCCCTGAAAGATACTTAGGTATTATTTCAGAGGAAGTAGAGAAAATGTTCCTCATAGGTAATGGTGCTCATGGTGATGATCCCAAAACCTACAACGAGGCGATATCAGATATCGACTCTGAGAAATGGCTAGAGGCAATGCAGTCAGAAATTGACTCGATGCACTCAAACCAAGTCTGGACCTTGGTAGATCCACCAGAAGGTATAGTACCTATTGGGTGTAAATGGATCTTCAAGAGAAAGATTGGTGCAGATGGGAATGTGGAGACATTCAAGGCTAGACTAGTGGCAAAAGGTTATAGTCAATGCGAAGGCATTGACTATCAGGATACCTTTTTTCCAGTGGCTATGCTAAAATCCATCCACACATTGCTTGCCGTTGTAGCCTATTTCGATTATGAAATATGGCAAATGGATGTGAAAATGACATTCTTAAATGGATATCTTGAGGAAGATATCTATATGGAACAGCCGCTAGGTTTCACATCCAGTGATACTGATCACAAGGTTTGCAAGCTGCAAAGGTCCATATATGGACTTAAGCAAGCATCTCGGAGCTGGAACACTCATTTCAATGATGTGATCAAAATGTTTGGTTTCATCAAAAATGAAGAGGAACCGTGTATCTTCAAAAAGGTCAGTGGGAGCGCTGTTGTCTTCCTCGTATTGTACGTGGATGACATCCTCCTTATTGGGAAATGATATTCTCATGATGACAACAGTCAAATTATGGTTGTCCAAGAAATTCTCCATGAAAGACCTAGGTGAAGCATCCTTTATTCTAGGAATTAAGGTCTATAGGGATAGACCGAATAGGATGCTAGGACTTTCACAGAAGATGTACATAGAGAAAGTACTAAAGAGGTTTAGTATGGAAAACTCTAAGAGGGGATTAATACCCTTCAGACATGGTATTCATCTTTCCAAGAAGATGTGCCCTAGCACACCTGAGGAAATAGAATGCATAAGCAAGATCCCTTATGCTTCTGCAATAGGGAGCCTCATGTATGCCATGCTATGTACACGACCTGATATAGCCCATGCTGTGAGTGTCACAAGCAGATATCAGTCAAATCTAGGTGAAGAACACTGGACTTCTGTGAAATGTATCCTTAAGTACTTGAGAAGAACTAAGGATATGATGTTGGTCTTTGGTAATGGAGAACTCCAAGTTCAGGGATACACAGACTCAGATTTCATGTCCGATATAGATGATCGAAAGTCGACATCTGGGAGTCTGTTTGTGTGCAATGGTGGTGCTGTCAGCTGGAAGAGTTCCAAGCAAACATGATAGCAGATTCCACCATGGAAGCAGAATATATCGCTGCATCAGAGGCTGTGAAGGAAGCATTCTGGTACAAGAAGTTTGCTGCAGAAATTGGAGTAATGCCATCAGATGCCATTCCTCTATACTGCGACAACAATGGCGCCATAGCCCTTGCTAAGGAGCCGAGGTCTCACCAAAAATCCAAGCACATTGAGCGGCGATACCACCTCATCCACGATTACCTCGAGAAGGGTTACGTCGAGGTCAAGAGAGTTGACTCCACAGATAATGTGGCAGACCCGCTTACAAAGCCGTTGGGCCAGCAGAAGATCGAAGCCCACCTTGAGAAGATGGGACTTAGACTTGTAGCCAATTGGCTTTAGGATAAGTGGAAGATTGTTAGATATATGTGCCCTAGAAGCCAGAATTGGCTGACACTTGTAATACACTTCTAGGGGCAAAATTATAATTTTGACTAAAATCAATAAAATGGGTTATTTTCTATCACATATGTGTATTTAGTGTCTGTGATACATCCTTTGAGTTAATGGTAATGATAATTCATATTTTCAAGAGTTGAAAATTTAAGACATGAATAATCATTATTAACTTATAAAATGCTCCCGACCATAGGATCATCACGAGGATGGTGATTG